>QLPN01001147.1:72588-171456 GCA_003314395.1 Albatrellus ellisii
TTTTTTTTTTTGATATCCGTATGGTATGAAGCTTAATCTATTGCCGTGCATTTTATGATTGTGAATATTATACGAGTTGCTACTAAGGTTCTCGCGGTGAATGCCTTCACGTTGAGATTGAAATACTTGACTGTGGTTCTGACGCGTGACGTAACGTGTTTACAGTTACATTAGCACGAACGCGAATGGCTCCGCCTGAGAGAGCACTAGCGACGTACCTCCCATCATGTTCAGCAGTCGCCAACTCGAAGTTGAATGCCACTCTCCGCTCAAATACCCGCACAGGCTGAATTTGTTCGTTCTCATATCTTGATTAAAGTGGCCCGCCGAGTGCTAAACACGACCATGTCGCTCGACAGCTATGACAAACCACCAGTCGACGACATTACCATTGAAGAATTTGAGACCTGTGCCATCGATCGATTGCGCGTGTTGGCGGAAATCGAGTCGTGTTTCGCGCGCAACCGGCCGTTTGATGAAGTGAAGAGTATCGCAAATGCGCAGTGCGATAAGTACATCCCTCTCTCTGCGACGAGCGCGTCGTCAATCGACCGAGACGCGCAGAGACGAAGAGATCACATTGGGCACTTTGTACTTCGGTTGGCCTTCTGCCGGTCGTGAGTTCTTGATATGGAACCATCCAACTGCCCGTCTAACCGCATCATTGTGAAGAGAGGAACTACGGCGTCGTTTCGTGAAGGCAGAGTCGACATTATTTCGCGTGAGATTTGATGGCGACGGGCCTGGTGAACGGAGAGCTTTTCTTGGCTCTCGAGACTTTGCGTGGATTCAGGTTAGATCCTCTGCTGAGAATGCAGGACATCATCCTCACAATAAACCGATAGGTAGATTCTAAAGAGAAAACTGCCCATTTGAGCCAGCTCGCGGCCGCTTCACCAGGAACTAAGGTCGCAGAAGAGGACTTTTGCAAGGTATCTCAGTCACTATCCCTTCGAGGACTATCGAAGCTGAACTGTCAAAGGTAAAATGGACCCGGGTTCCTGACTTGGTTGAACGCCGTCGCGTCTTCCTTAAAGGTGGATGGGCATATGTTCCAGGTCGAGAACAATCTAGTATCGTATTCCAGGAGTTCGAGACACGACTCGATAAGGCTCTTGAGGTATCTACACTCGGTTTTTGACCACAGATCATTCTGAATTGGCTCCAGATGACGGCCAAGGCTTTGCCTCGACTAGATGAAGACACACGGCTTGTTCCCATATTGAACAACTTGTCGCAAGGTTTCCTCGCCGGTGTGCCCTCGGAGTGGGGCAGTGCCAGTGGCTCTAGCGAGGACCTGAAAGCTGACATGATAGACGAACTTGCGCGGAAGCATTTCCCATTGTGTATGCGCAATCTTCACGACAACCTCAGACGAGACCGTCACCTAAAACATTTTGGTCGATTGCAATATGGTCTATTCTTGAAGGTACGCAAGCCCCGACTTCAAGGGGGTTTCATTGACTAGAGACGGCATCCTCAGGCTCTTGGGCTGTCTATAGACGAAGCTATGCTCTTCTGGCGAAGATCATTCAGTGGATACACCGATGACCAATTCAACAAAAACTACAAGTACAACATTCGTCACTCATATGGTCTGGAAGGCAAACGGGCAAACTACCCGGCCAGGACGTAAGTCTTGCTCATCATGAGCCCATCATTGCGTGTCTAATGCGCGAGTCATGGACAGTTGTCAGCAGATCCTGACCAACGACCAACCCGGCGCGACAGACTCCCATGGCTGTCCCTACCGTCACTTTTCTATCAATAATCTCGAAACGGCGTTGGTATCAGCCTATTCTTCTCAAGGTCTTATCTCGGCAGATCTTCCGGAAATCATCAATACTGTGAAAGGAAGCCATTACCATGTCGCGTGCACAAGGGTGTATGAGATTACCCACGCTAGCCAGGGCGTGAGGAAGGGTGATGGGACCGGCGGAGGAGAGAGCATCACACACCCAAATCAATATGTGACGAAGAGCAGAGAACTGGAGAGGAAGATGGCTGAAAGTGTTGTTGCAATAGATCAATGAATGGGGACGTTGCTTATACTTGTCCAAAACAAATGTAACTCAGGTGTTACGTAACGTGCTTGGGTCACAAAGAAAGACTTCTCCTTTTAAGCTTGTCCTCAGCCTCCTCATCCTCCTCTCATTACGACCACCATGAACTACTGTGTGTCCACAAAGGCCAAGGAGCAGAATGACTTTGATGAACCCAAGATAGCACTCCAGCAGTACAAGAACACGGATGGCCACTTTTCCCTCGTCAGGTAGTTGTCACATTGGCATACCCAATCTTCCTCTCATAGCAGCCTGTCATGCACAGGAATTTCCGGCTAGCAGACCTGGTCACGATAATGAACGGGGTATGCGGATCATTCTCCCTGTTTTCTTCAGCACGCTACCTACAAACGAATGACGAACACTACCTATACTCTGCGCTCTCGTTTCCCGTTGCTGGCCTGCTTTTTGATTTCCTGGATGGCAAGGTCGCACGTTGGCGGAAGTCAAGCAGTATGCTGGGACAGGAGCTCGACTCTTTGGCTGATTTGGTGCGGTTCTTTCAGATGCTGTGTCTTCCCCTCATCAACTCTGACCTAGGTCGTGTCATTGTCCAGATATCTTTTGGTGTAGCACCCGCCATGCTTGCGTTCGTTGTTGGCCTGCGCACATATCTTGATACTGTCGCTCTCACTGGCTTTATATGTTGTGGTTTGGCTCGCCTAGCGCGCTTCAACGCAACTGTCGCCCTCGTTCCAAAAGACACGTCGGGAAAGGCGCGGTACTTTGAGGGTCTTCCGATTCCTTCTTCGCTGGGCCTCGTAGCCTTGTTGGGATACTGGACCCGGCAAGGCTGGATCGAAGGGAAGCAGGGTGTTCCATGGGGAACAATTACGCTGTGGGGGAGCAGGGGCGGCGATGGTGACATCCACCTAGTCAGCTTCGTTTTTGGTATCTGGGCGGCGGCCATGGTAAGCAAGACGCTTCGTGTTCCAAAGCTCTAACAAAACGGACAATGTGGGACATTACACAAGGATGTGGGATTGAACGACAGCTATCTTCTACATTACCCGGCTATTATTTGCTTTGTAGTGATGTCTACGATGAGACTTGATTTCCATCTGACAATATTGTACTCATGTCCTGCGCTGACACTACTTTTTGATGCTGGCGCGGGAGGCGGATACATGAGTCCGGCCCGACAATACAGTATATGCCCTAATGATAATAAGACATTGCATCGCGTCGCCTGCCAGTGCTGTACTCTCCCCTCGACTATCAGCATGGTCTCGTCTAATGATGTCAAGAAACTCTTTCTTCAAGCCATCTTGTCGCGCAAATTCTGCACAGAAACACTGGCAATAGTCCTTTGGAAGCAATGCGTCCAAGCAGTTCAAAGTAGCAACCGTCCCACTCTGCCATCTTTTGTCCCTTGACAATCAGCCGTTTTGTTAGCCGCGAACGATGCGCTTGAGATCTCCACTGATGATTTCGGGTCGTTTGTCGACGACATCAACAACTCTATCAACGCTCTTGACCTCGAACTCGCGCATATGCACGACGAGGTGACTGGGAGGAATATGTATGCCCTCGTACGTATCGGGACGCCTCCCTTCGGCCGAATTTGTGGGCGTGATCATTTCCTTGAGCCAGGTCAACAGGAATGGTGACGAGATAGCACAAATAGCAACAGAGTACACGCCAGTCGAGATAGCATTCTTCAGGGCTCTGGTAAGCATACCACTGAGCAGGCATCGCTGCTTCACCGCTTATAGCCCGGCGGCACACGCAGGTCGAACAGATTATGCTTGCACCAAACGAGTCGTACTCTATCTCCTCCATGGCTGCACTGCGCGAAGTGGTGGCCCTCAAGGCCAACATGACAAAATCTCACGGAGAAGACGTGCTTGCAAGCTTCGTCGCCAGAGGATGGCTGTGGAAAAGCAAGTGCGTGGCCTCATATGTATCTTGTTCCGTCCTTTCACACAGTTTCCACCAAGGCGTGGTCGCTACTCCCTTTCTACACGTACTCTACTAGAGCTTCTTCCATATCTGAAGGCAAACTATCCTGACGAGTGCAACGAATGCCTGATTTGCTACGAAGTTCGTTGCCCAACCGTCCCCGCTCGCTCTACCATCGCCGCAACTCACCACTTGCCGCTGCACACAGATATTGACCCAGGGCGTCCGGTGCTTCACGCCGAACTGCCAGACCAGGCTCCACAACCACTGTTTCGACAAGTACCGGCAGAATGGGCCGCAGTTCAAGTGTCCTTCGTGCAGCGGGGACTGGTCTAAGGACGTGAAAAAACTAATGCCTGTGGGAGAGATGGTGGCGACTACTGACGACAACCGTCGCAGGACGCGGAGGGCCACTGCCGAGAGTAGCGATGCGGAACCTAGTCAGGCCCAAGCAGAGGACAACGACTCGATGTACCAAGATGATCCCACCCAAGCTTCCCAGCCAACTCAGTCCCAGGCAGGCACCTCTAGGGCAGGGCGCAGTAGTAGGAAAGCGCGGCGTTCGCAATCCAATAGGTGTGCTATCATTTTTTCTTTCTTGAAGCTTTGCCATTTGCACCGATGAAGGATCGACTTTCTCTTTCAGTGTTCCACAAGGATCCACGGTGCAGATCGACGAGGATGGCGGCCCTCCGCCAAGAGCCAGGTCAAGCAGACGCAGACGCTGAGACAGACCGTACAGCTAGCGTGTCTGTAATTAATATCTTATCGTACTGAATGTACTACTCCAAATCTATGCATCCTTCCAGTTAAGAATCAGACACTACGCTGGTGTCCGGCTGGCTAGAAACGCTGACTCGGCCCTCTTCTTCCCTACCCAATCGGGTTGTGAAGCCAAACCGATCTTTGCCCCAAACTTGTCTCTTCCTTTGCTTTCTGCCTTCGCCAAATTCTTCGTTCCAACGACGAAGATCGGCAAGCGTACCAAGGGACTCCGACGACGAAGGCGTTATTTCCTCCAATGCCTTGGCAAAGTTATGGGCATGCAGAGCACGCTGCACGTTGGAAGGTGGGGCCTGAGGCTCAATAGTGGAGGCTTCGGAGGTTTTAGCAGGCGCGTCGCCCCTGGGTGTTGTTGTCGACTCCTCTAATACATGTGAGACTTCCTCAACAGATGCCTGAGGTCCCCAAGGAACGAGGACATGCTCCTTCACAGCATCAAGAGCAGCAGAAACACAGACATCTGCAGTCTATGTCAGTAACTGGGTAGTTAGTCGTGAATCGTCTTAAACATACGCTTCAAGTCGGAGCCCGAGAAGCTCTCGGTCTTCTGAGCAAGAGCTTTCAGATCAATGTCAGAGGCCAGAGTCTCATCGCGCAAGAGAATCTTCAGGATTTCTGAGATTTGGATACCAATTAACGAATCAGTCATGCAGATGCCAATATGACTCGTGCCTACCCTCGCGTTCCTTTTCCCCTGGGAGGTCAACAAGCAACCGGCGAGGCAACCGACGTAGGACAGCGTCATCAAGGTCGAACGGCCTGTTAGTCGCACCAATAACAATGACGTTGTCCTCTCGAGAAGACTTCAGGCCGTCCATCTCCTGCATAAACTCAGTGAGGACACCTCTGTGTGCCAATGCGCCACCACTCTCTCGAGCAGAGGTCCGTGCACCAAATAGCGCATCAATCTCGTCGATGAAAACGACGCAAGGTGCTAAACGCCGCGCCAAGGAGAAGACTGAGCGGACTAGTTTCTCGGCTTCTCCAACGTACTGGAAGAAATAGGTCATAAGCTATAGGTCTCAGTTGACATGATGCAAAGCCTGACCATGTCCATAACATCCGATGGCGATATAACAAGCATGCGGCAACCTGCTTCCTTCGCTAGTGCACGAACAACTAGTGTTTTCCCAGTCCCAGGAGGCCCAAATAACAGACACCCTGTCATGCCATGTTCTTTGAGAATCCCGTGCTGGAAAGCGGCAGGATGAAGGAGAGGCAAGGACACGATGGTTCGTATTGAATCAATCGTATGTGCAGGAAGGTGTACTTGACTGAACGACGTTGGCATTGATGCTAAACATGAATAAAGATGTTATTGGCAATGAGCATGCATAGATGCGCATACATACCTGACTCCACGATGCACTTCAGTAAGTCTTGTTCGTGAGTATCCAGATCGGGGTCACGCTTCACTCGCTCAACTACATCGTCAATGTCTTCTTCATCCTCTTCCGATTCTTCTTCCTCCTCCTCTTCATGCTCCTTAAGAGATCTGTTGAATGGTGACTGTATCCACGCTTTGCGAATGTCGCATGCAGCACGCTGAGCCGCCCATGCCCTATGAATGGCATCCCAAGGTACTGACACCATGTCGAACGACGCGCCGTGCTTGAATAACGAAGAGACTCTGCTGCCCACGGCCTGGTCCGCAACACGCTTCACAGTCGCCCAGTCCTCGACCTTCTTCCCCCACTCATCCCACATTCTGGCAAGGCTAGATACCTCTTTGACAGCGTCCTCCGAGTTGGCATCACCGCCTGTGGTTAAAATTGACGTTTCGGGGGTACGCTCTGTGACATCCAGGACACCGCCCACCGCGCCAACACCCATTCTCATCGTGAGACAGTTGATCTCTCGACGTCGAGCAATCCGAGCAGCACGCTCCTCTGCTAAAGACCGTTTCGACGGGACAAGGACTGTCGTACGGAAGAATCGGGAGTTGGTGTCTGCATCTGGTGACTCTCTTCGTACGAACGCGCGCGCACCGAGCCCGGGCATTATAAATGAAGGAAGTCCAGGCATACCTCCAGGGCTATCGCTTGCAACACCTCCAGAGGAGTCACTGTGATCGTCGCTCATTTCTGAGTTCAGCTGAGGCTTCGGTATCTCATCCTGGAGGCCACTATCTCCCTTTTCCCATTTGCGTAGCCGTTCACGTAGCCTTCGCTCCCTGGCCCGCTCCGCGTATTCATCCTCAGCCCATTCAGACTTGCCCGGCTTTGAAGGGCGCGAGCTAACCGATGAGGGTGGATTGCGGCTCATGAAAAGATTCATCAAACCCTGCGAACCAGGATTATGCGGCGACGACGAGGCTGGTGGTGCGACGGAAGGTGTGATTCCGAAGACGATAGTCACAGGAGCGGAAACTGGGGAAGTGGGGTGAGCCAACGGACCTTGACGTCGCTCTCGCACAGAGGCCAGAAGAGCAGGGAACCAGGATCCTGAAGAAGCGGCCATTGTGGCAAAATCACGGATGTAAATTAATCGCGGACGTCGGGACTGAAGGCCAGACGGTGGGGCCTGTGAAGGAAGAATGTTGACTAATTGATCGAAAAACGCCTTGACTGCCATAGGATTGACTCCGCGCGAGATGGACATCATTCGTCGAGAGGTGGGAAAAGCAGTTAGAACATGTAAGGCCACTTGTGGAGAAGATATGGATATGGGAGTGTGTGACTCGTCCTCTCCACCATCGTCCGTAGATCGACTGTGTGACCGAACAGGATTGGGTGGAGCTTGAGAAGGAAAGTGGAGGGGATTCTCAGAAAGGTCAAGAATAGATGCAGCTGTAGAGGAGATTAAGATATACAATCCTTGCGACGTCTTGACGCGTACCTTTTCCAAAATGACCCCATTCTCCAGCTGCGAGCTGGACGGCGTCCAAGACCACAACATCTGCTCCCGTTTCTCTAGCTAGAGCGCGAACAGTTTGGTCAATGATATAGTCACCTCCTTCTATGGGGCAGTACAGAGCGAGTGTAGGTTCGACCGGAGGCCCAGAGGGTTTTGGATATGTTGCTCTGTGTTGAGTTAACGGATGCAAAGTGATGCGCAAGTTGTTGAGTGCCTCCTCGAAGATCTCCGGAGGGGGAAGTGAAGGAAGTGAAGACGACTCGGCCAGCGATTCGTGAGTCCAGAGGATGTTAACCTCACTTGGCAATTGAGGGCTGGATGGTTGGTCGTCTACCGTAGCCTCAGGCGAGCTCTCTGCTTTCTTTGGATTGGATGATGGCGCGTCATCGTCACCCGGGCGTCGAGGAGGACCAGTCGTAGAAGAAAGCGGACGTCTAAACAACCGTGTAACATTTGAGGGTGCCTGCTCCTTTCTTGTGTAACGAGGGCTCGAGTAAGAACTCGGGGCACGATTCGCCGAAGACAGTGGCTTTGAGAACGCTCGAGTCCTTGGAAGAAAATGTGGAGAGCGCATGTTCAGCGACTCGACAGAGGTCGACAGTAAAGCCTCCCACAGGAGTCCGGGCAACTCCGCGCTTACCAAGCACGACATCTGCGTAGAATGTTACTCTTACTTCAGTGCAGAACATGCTCATGTGTGATGGTAAGCTATGGTGATGAACGGAACGCCGTCAAGACACTGCATGAATATAATTGGTTGGGTAACGTATGCCCCACCTTATTACATTATTCAGGCAGCCTTGCAGACGGATATGGCGGTGTTGGAGACCCAGCCACTAAGGTCTGCTGGGTCTTCCTGGCTGAAGTTGGGCCGTTACAAAAATGTCACAGATCTGGTTATGTCATCACTCATGACGCGTGATCCGAAATAGAACTGGCCGCGGCCAAACTCTTCTAACTTACGAGTTCTCGGCCGTGACGGCATCACAAACAGGTCGTGTTCATAATTTCTACGGGTTTCCTCACATTCCTGTCTGCCTCCCTGCTGGCATACCATGTCTCCAAAGTCTTCGAACCAGCGTCGCCGGAGGGGCTCTTTGGAGGTGGTCGACCCAAAACACGCCGTGGACTTGGCTACTGCTCAGTCTTATTCGGAGAACGTCTTCCTCTTTGTCCCCAACCTTATCGGTATGTTGCACTTGTTCAGAGAGCCGCGGGCTCATTCCTGAACCTTGCCGAATCCCAGGATACACCCGTATCATCCTGGCTGGCCTTGCTTTGCATTTCATGAGCTATCATCCAAAGTATTGCACGTTGGCATATGGGGTCTCCTGTCTTTTGGACGCTGTTGATGGACAAGCAGCGAGAGCATTGGGGCAGACGTCAAAATTTGGTGCCGTTCTGGACATGGTCACTGACCGGTGAGCACCCCCGTATTGGCCCTGTGAAACCATTTCTCAACCCTGTCCCTTGTCAAGTTGCACAACATCTTGTCTTTTGTGCTATTTATCATCCGCATACCCCAGCTACGCTTTGTTGTTCCAGTTTTTAATTTCGTTGGATTTTGCAAGTCACTACATGCACATGTACAGGTATGACCTACCCCCGACCTGTTGTGATCTATCAATTCACGTCGTTCTTTGTGTAATAGCTCTTTAGTGACGGGTTCGCGAAGCCATAAACTTGTTACAAGTGACGTCAGCCGGATTCTGTGGCTGTATTACAATGATTCTGTGAGTGTTAAATACATACCCTCTGATCGGATGTTGACCGATTGTTGTCGATCTAGCGGACCCTTTTCGTCATGTGCGCAGGAAATGAGACGTTCTTTGTGGCGCTATATCTCATGAAATGGATACCCACCCCCATGAGTCTGTCGATTCCATTTGTGCCATTCATCTCGACTGTTTCATGGCCTCAAGCGGTCGCTATCATTTCCTTCCCAATTTTTCTAACGAAGAATATCATCAATCTGGTGCAGTTGTGGAAGGCTTCGAAGATTCTGGTGGGTGTGGATTTGGCGGAGAGAACTCAAGCAAGAGAGAATGGGCAGAGATCCAAGACGTCGTGAAGGTTAGAGTTTTCAGTGCCTTCAGTATGTAGCGTTCAGGCGTTCAATCTCTACCGTGCATAACTTACCTCGCCAGGGTGGCTCTGTAATGTTTCGTATTATTTAGACAATTCTATTACTAACTAGTGGAGATTCATATGAGGAATGGGACACGAAGGGTCACTCTAGTATCGTGTGGTTGAATGTAATTGAATCACCACCTGCAAAGTTTGGTTCTTTTCATTTACAGTGACACGACAATAGCACACTGCAGGCGCAGTAGTTATTTCGTTTGCTGTTGTTCCGGGTAGACTGTGAACGCCCCTGTATTGCCACGCTGACGGTGCGTTCCCAGATGTCATGTCCATTATATACGACGGCTGTGTCAGTTTGATCTAGTAAATACCAGACCGGCAATCTCTTCTGCCTTGATGTGCACCTGCAAAGCTGCGGGTGGACGCGAATCGTCGGGCACGTCTTGCCATCAAGAGACAAACCATCATCCAAATCGTCGTCGACTGAGACCGAATCTCGGATCCTGCATCTATAAATTATCTCTGACTTACACCTTGGACGTGACGAAGTGGTCCTGAACGAAATATTTTTTCCTTGACCTCAAAACCATCACCCTGAACGATCTAATGGTCACAGTCCATCTCTGCGCGTCGGACTGGTGCCAGCCTCTGATCTGGATGCCGTCTTGGCCCACGTGGAGAGTAATCTTGGCTCATCCCTCCTAAGACTGTTCATCTATATTCATTCGCGTTGACGCATCAGATGACACCTTGATGTTAAACAGTCACTTCGCCGTCATGCGCAGCCCCTCGCCGTTCTAAATATTTCACTTCCCCGCCCTCAACGGTTCTACAGCCTGCTGAATATGGGAGACCATCGTCCCTGTTATGAAAACTGCGCTAGCGCATTTCGCCACTGGCCGAATGGCTGTTCAAACAGCCATGGCGTTCCCCAGCCTTACTGGACCTTCGGCTGTATGCACAGCAACAGTAGTACCGCTGGCTGGGGCCTGTCTCATAAGTCTTGTCCAAGCCCTGAACCGTTAGCACGCCCCAATACCCACTACCTATCAGCAGCGGGCGTTAAATAGGTTTCTATAGACTACGTTTCGAGTCATCATTCTGTGGTATCGAAAAGTACCAGTACGTCTTTGCGTTGACGTGCTCGTGAGAAGTGGTGCAGTCGCATAGTTGTTTATGAAAACCAGGACGACTGTCTTCCGCTCAACTACAGAAACTAAGTTTTCTGTGGGCAAAGACAAAAGAATGTAGATCAATACCAACCACAACACGGTATAGAGCCAATCAGCTCTTGCAAGTGGTAGCATATGGGAATCGACGAGGGGATTGTCGACGGTTTGTTGTCCGGGCGGTATAGTGTGGGTGGAAACAGACAGTGTCCCAGTGTTCTGCTATGACTCGGAAAAGCGTCAAGGAGACAGACAATTGATGTCATCAAGAGCTGGAAAAGTAAATATGCATGACACTATAAATTCTAAGTATGGGATGTGTTGCAGCACTGCTATTGGATAAGGCCTGCAGAAGCACTGGAAACATAGGTAGGGATGCCATGATAAACGGAGAACAATGGGGAAGGAAAGGCAGTGCGGTGTCAGCGACGGCCACACTCGGCGCGCGAAATGAACAGATGTTACACCTATTGTCATTCTTCCAGAAAACCAACCAGGGATACCTTTTGCACTATTGTCAGTGAAGTATATATTATCAGGTAATGTCTGACACGAGGGTATATCCCGGTTATCATTGTCCGAAAACTGAGTCCATACAACATCAAACTATCGGTTCAAGACAACAGATGTTGGAGTTGAAGGAACACTACGCTGAGAAACCATAGCGTATAGCCATAGCATCATTGGACATTCGAAGAGTGCAGACAACACAAGTGCAGGTTAGAAAGGGAAGAAAGAATAAAAGGGGGTCAACAGACACACAGCAATATTAAGTAACATGTATACATGGCTAGCTCATTATGACTAGAAGCAAATCGTCCCAATAGGAATGGAGAGCACAACGAATAAATGGTGAAAGCGAGCTTTATAGCTTGTGAAGTGGCCAGATTGTCGAAAGGGGACTTACGAGGCAGACGCCGTGAATAAGGATGGACGCCCCGTCTACTTCTTCGTGTTCTGACTGACTACGACACCGACCACGATGCCAACAATGGCGAGAATAATGAGGAAAAGGAAGAAACAATACCAACGTTTCCTCCGAGCTGATCGTGCAGAAATCAATGCCTTGTCTGTATCCCGCACTCTTGATTGGTGGTGAGTAAGTGAACGTAATACGTTGAGAGGCCATGAACGTACCCGGCTTCGGTGTCAGCTTCTACTCTTCCCGCTGTGGTTTCGATGGTATTGACTGCGTCATCTTGCTGTAAAACCAGGAGATTCATCTGTAATCACGCATATGAGCAGGCCGCATAGCGAAGGCAGACGCGGAACCACAAACATCATTGAATAGTTGTGCCAGCTCGGAAAGAGTGGCCTCTATCTTGCGGATATCTTGGTGACGCTCTTGCACTTCATGATAAGCAGCTCTGGACTCGCCGTATCGATTCGACGACATGAGCTAAATGAGGCACGGGTTTAGTACTACACAACCTCATGATCAGAAGACACACCGCATTTGCAAACAATTGGCCACCCTGATCATCATTGACCACAGCCGATACCTCCTGTTGCGTCGCGTCGGGTTTTACTAATATGTCATAAGAAAATGTCTGTGGAACAGATATTGGTGACGCACCAATCCTAAATTGTCGCTCAACCCGTTGTCGGTATTTCGTCCGGTACTGTTGCTCAACTTGCTGATATTTTTGTACTGCTTCGACGAATTTCGACCGGACAAGTGACGACTACATTTTTAACGAGGTCAAGGACCGACCACTATACGACAAACGTCAGATTCCTAACTTGGTTTTTCCGTATCCGTGCGTCCTGTCCTAGAGGTGCTGGCTGTTTCTCCAGATTTTGTATCCTATTTTTCAAGTTATTGCTCCGCCGCCGGGTGTCAGCAACAAGTTCATCCAAGTCTGTAGCAACTTCCTTCCTCGAGTCGTCCTCCAGTTCATTCAACGCCTTTGAATGCATATCACCGATCCGAGAGACATTAAATTCAAATTCTTGTATCATATTTTGTATTTCGGAGATCTGTTGAGGGAAATTTGCGCTATTAGGACGTCTTATGGTGATTCGTTGTGCTAACCTCGGCGTAGAACTGTGACATGGCATCGGCAGTACTGTCAGTGTTGGCACCATTTCCATTGGTGATTTGGCCGTCGGACTGGAGACCAGACATCTCATACCCTCCCTGAGGACCTTGAGGCCCATGGTCTTGGCCTCGTTGTGCCTACAACAATGACCGTTCAAACTGCAAAGCGAGACAAACGAAGATAGGAACAAACCCGAATGGCAGCAAGCCGATCCCGAGCCATTGCGTATTGTAATGGTATCAGAAGGTGCCAGAAAAAGAGGTGGCGACAACTCGTGAGCAACAGTGAAGTGCTCCGACCGAAGAAATGGGGAGGTAGTCAAGATGATGAGACCAACAACTGGGCTAAGAATGTTTCGGTTTTCGATCTGAATGCGACTCAGGCTAGGTCGTGGGAATTATGTTCAACTGACACAAATGAACTTAATACTGGCAAGTAAGCGACCCTCGGGAATGAAGCCAACTGCTGTGCAGTTTCCAGCCTGAATAATATATCTGTTCTTAGTTCTATCAACTCTGAGTCTCTCCATCCGTCAATGTTGCCTCGGTCAATCAATCGTGGGATTCGAACCAAAGGTGAACATGTAGCAAGTCCAAACCTGGTCAACACTAGTATATGAATCCTGTACATGTCGGCCTCATTCCTGTAAATGCTCAGGAGCACCTTGTGATTGTGGTTCCCTATGACTTGTGAATCTATAGGCAAGTCGTAGTTGTCGACAGTCTATACGAGACACGGCTACAGGTCATCTCGTTGACTTAGCATGCATGGAGCCGTGCGCAGACAGTAACAAGTTATTGAAATATATCGGATCTGAGATTGCAGTTATCTTATCTCCGAGGTCGAGAATTGTAGTCAATGTACACAGTATTCAACACCACCCTCCGTTCAGCTGCTTGACGCACCCTCAACTCTTTTTGATATCTGACGACTCTAAAAATGTGCGGGATCCTCGCCGTGCACGCAATCAGCAAGCCTTCTGTAGACAGGTCGCGTTTTATCGCTTTGTCTAAAAAGCAGCGCCATCGCGGACCAGATTGGTCGGGATGCTACGTTGGAAAGAAAACCATTCTTGTCCATGAACGCCTGGCCATCGTCGGTGTCGGTATGTCGAGAAGGATACCCGAAACCGTTTTTATCTCCGATTGACTAAAATGACTAGACACGGGCGCGCAGCCCCTGTTCAGTGAGGATGGAAAACTGGCCCTCGCGGTCAATGGCGAGATATACAACCACTTGAAACTGAGGGCTGCTCACGCCTCGGGATACCATTTCAAGACGCACTCCGACTGTGAAGTGATTCTCCCCTTGGCGAGTTTTCCTTTTGTTTCATGGCAGACCGTCACCTCAATCGTTCGCAATCACAGTACAAGAAGTACGATAAGGACCTTTGTGGGCTGCTGGATGGGATGTTCTCCTTCGTCTTGCTCGATGAGTCCACAGAGTCCCCCCGTATCATAGCCGCCCGTGATCCTATCGGAGTCACGACTCTTTACCAAGGCTGGAGTTCAAGGCGTCCCGGTGCCGTCTACTTCGCGTCAGAGTTGAAGTGCCTCACCGAAGAATGCGACAAAATCATGGCCTTCCCTCCTGGCCATGTGTACGACAGTCATGATGACTCCACAACGCGCTACTACACTCCCCCATGGTGGGACGGCGATCTGGACATCCCCAACGTGCTAGTTCCTACCAAAAAAGCTGATTTGGCGCTGATTCGCGAAACTCTTGAGGCTGCCGTCCGAAAACGCCTCATGTCGGACGTGCCGTACGGCGTCCTCCTCAGCGGGGGTCTTGATAGCAGTATCATCGCTGCGGTCGCCGCCAGAGAGACTGAGAAGGTCGCACAAGCACAGTGTGAAGCTCGGAAATGGAGGCTGCCAGAGGTTTCCAGCGATGCTGCTGCTCCTACCGACAACGAGATCCCTGAAGACGGTATGCTTCAAAAGTAGCTATGACAATAACATATTAATTGTGCCTGGCAACCTTCCAGCGACCATCACTTCTTGGCCGCAATTACATTCGTTTTCCATTGGCCTGGAGAACTCCCCGGATCTCTTGGCAGCTCGCAAAGCCGCACACTATCTAGGCACAGTCCACCACGAATATGTCTTCACGTTGCAGGAGGGACTCGATGCAGTGCCAGATGTCATTTATCATCTTGAAACTTACGACGTTACGACTGTCCGGGCCAGTGCGCCGATGTATCTGCTAAGTCGCAAGATCAAAGCCATGGGTGTCAAAATGGTACTCAGCGGTGAGGGAAGCGACGAGATCTTTGGAGGTCAGTTATTCTCATATTATAGAGTTTAATGAATCCCTGAGAAGTTCATCTGCGATCAGGTTACCTGTACTTCCATGCTGCACCCGACGGCGCGTCGTTCCATCAAGAATGTGTCCGGAGAGTAAAGAATCTGCACACGGCAGATTGTTTACGTGCCAACAAGTGCGCCGTCCTTTTGATATCATAACCGCTCTGACATGATGATATCCTCATAGGTCCACCATGGCATGGGGTCTAGAAGCACGCGTTCCTTTCTTGGATAAGGCCTTCCTTGACGTTGCGATGAATATCGATCCCAAGGAAAAGATGTTCCACAAAGGCGCAGCTCAAGAGACTGACGATGACGGCTGCCTTGTTATGGAGAAAGTAAGCAATCCACCCACAAGCTCTCCCTGCAGCTAAGGAACTCAACAATCTTCCAACGCAGTACATACTTCGCAAGGCCTTTGACGTCGCTCCTGACGGCAAGGTATGTAGCAACATTTTTCGGATTATGCCACCTCTAAACAGCTGCGCTAGCCCTACCTTCCGCGATCCATCTTGTGGAGACAGAAGGAACAGTTCTCGGACGGCGTCGGTTACTCCTGGATAGACGGGTGAGCTCACCGCAACCCCTCCCCAGCTCATATTTCAGCCAATGACCTCTTCGGCCTTGACAGGCTCAAGGCCCAGGCTGAGAGTGCAATCTCCGACGACGTGTTTGAGGTGAGATATGACCGTTGGTCGGACAATGTACCCGACACGAAAGAAGGATACTATATACGCGATATCTTTGACGGTGAGCCCTACAATCGGATGTCCAAATTCCGTCATCTTAACGGAATTTCAGGTCTTTTCTTGTCTGAGGCTGCCGCAAAGACAGCCGTCCGGTGAAGGCTAAATTGTATTCTGAGCATAATGCGATACTAATGTATTTCCAACACTAGGTGGATACCTCGTGGGGACTGGGGCTGCGCTGCAGACCCAAGCGGAAGAAGTGTGAGCATACACAACGCTGCCTACGAAACAAAGTCAATTGGGTCCAGAAGCAGCATAGGGGTGGTACAATGTAATCTAGACCAATTATAGATTATGGAAAGGATGTTTTAGGATGCGAAGTGAGGGTTCATATGTATCAATCATATGCAAAAGATGAGGGAGTGAATGCGCCACAGCAACAAAAGAATATAAAAACAATCCTATAGCGACTCAGAGCATGCAAAGAATGAATACGTTATCGCAAGACGAAGACTAGGTCGTGAGATGAATGGAACTGAAAGCGTCATGAGTGAATGAAATAGCAAAGAATGCAGCCGGCAGATGGGGTGATGTGCCAGATCATAGTCGAAAGAAGGTGTAGCACAATGTTATATATGACAAGTTAAAGAGTATTAAAGGTCATCTACGGCTTAGACCTGGTTTAACGAGGGATCTTGAGCGATCATCTGGCGGTAGAGACCTACCCCCGAATCTTCTGAAGGGGCGGGCGACGCTAGCATCTTGTTATTAGTGGATGCCGTGCGAGTGGCGACGCTGTTCTGCGACATGTTGCGGGAGCGATTTACCGCAGAAGACCGAGTACTTCCGTCCCAGGCCGGCCTGGTCACTGTCACCTTGACAGAATGGCCTTCATCCGAGTTAATCTGGCGGCGACCGCTGGGAGTTGCTTGCAGCCGACGGGGACCCACATGCGTAGCATCCCCAGAGACCAAGCGAGTTCCGAACTTCGCGTTCGCTGATGACTCCCGTGAATATCCAGTGTGCAGAGGATGACTACCCTTCCGAGAACCATGTCCCCCGGAAACCTGTCTAGACTTCATGATAGGCTTTTGAAGGGTTACCTTGTCCGCACCCCAGTACGAAAAGCTCATCTTGCTCTTCCGGTCAGAATCGTCCGAGTCCACACCGTCATCGTCATCGTCGGGCATGGGAATGATCCGGGGCTGGACCGCAGAATGCACCTCCGCTCGCGATCGCACAACGCTTTTGCATAAGGTAAGACGGTTGTATAACTCGAGATAATTCAAGCTTACTCTTCCATGGAAACAACGCCTTCGCGTGGTTGGGCTACATCTCCTATAGCCCAAGTCTCAATCTGCGCAGAGCAGCTTGAGACGTACTTTGATGGGAAGAAGCCGGTGACAACCTACCTTCAAGAATCTGTACAGGTTTCGGGGCCTTGTCTGTAAGTTCCTACGACCTGCCGTCGCATACTTGGCTTTGCCTTGCTCTGGAAGGGAGGTGGTCCGTGAATTTTGTGTGCTCCCCAGCGGCAAGGACGTCGTCCCTGTCCGCTGACACCTTAAAACGACATCGTTGAAAACGACCAGCCACATATCCCTTTTCCCCCCAACGCCGTTGGATCCTGGTTGCAAGACGTCGCTTAGTCGTTTGAAAGACGTCTTACCCTTCACAGCCTTTCCAGATGGTACTGATACTGGTGGCGGCGAGGACGATTTGGAGAACTCGTTATCCTTTGGAACGTAGACGCGTTCTTCCACGAGGATACGAGAGGGCTTAGGAGCAGCGAGCTGTCTGATTTTGTCCAATCCCTCAATTCGAGCAAGAACGTCCCTAGTCTTGTCTCTCTCTTCCTTCTGAATCTTCTCGTCTTCAATACTTCGCACGATGGTCTCCACTTCGGCGACCATCTGCAAAGTGCTCTCGTACTCGTAAGTCGATGGATCCGTGTGGAAGAGCAAATTTTGGAACAAGAGCGGATACTTGAGAAGCCGCTGGAATGGCTTGGACAACGAGATGGCGAGTCCAGTCTCGCCTTTCTCGGAGGCATCGATCTCAAGTCGCTGAATGAAATTGCACACTTTAACCCATTCATCGTTGTCCTGCTTTTTCGGTCGCTTTGATGTGCCTGAGGTTTTCGATGCATCCTCGACTTGATCGAGAGCGCGTTCGAGATGAAGCACATAATCCGCATAGCCTCTGAGAATATGAGACTTGTCATGAAAGCAATGAGTGGCGAGAGATAGCTTTATGCAAGAAAACACACACATTGGCCACAAAAACATCGGCGAGAGACCGAACGAGCGGGTATTGCTCGTCATACCTTTTCCTGAGGCCATCACTAAGCTTTAGATGGCCCTCGAGAATGCTGTTCTCAATAGCCTCCAAACACATGCGCAGGTCGTCAGGCAACTGATGCGGGGCTACGCCGCCATTCTCAGTGAAATCATTCTTAGTCAGGCTCTTCTTTGCTCTCCGCAGGACTGAGCGAGAGGTTGGCGTGGAAGTAGCTTTTCTATCCTTATCGGATGGGGCAGGGCCGACATAAGATTGACGACCAAGTGATTGTGTTGAACTCGCATTTGGATTTGGACGTGGCGGCGGCGGTAGAGACTGGTGAGAGCGGGAAGGAAAAGGAACAGTTGTTGTCATCTTGCTCCCAGCCCGGACGGCTGACGTCCCGTATGGAGACCGGGGATGGTTGTGCTTCGCAGCGAGATTCATACCGCCAGGCGGTCTTTGACGATAAGCTGTGAATCCCTTGCCCATTTGATCTTGATCCTCGTCGTCTGAGTTCAGCGAGTCTGCGTCGATGTTCGGGGTATCCTTGTCATCTTTTCTGGAAGCCGAGTCGAGAGCCAGGGTATCTGACCGGAGACTGAGAGGAGAGAGGAATCGGGATGCGATGGGTAGGTGCTCTATGGACTCAATCGGGGTCTCTAGCCTGGGATAATCATCATAATCCATGAAAATGGGTGATGAGATAGGGGTTGCTGAATACGGATGTAACAACGGGACAAGAAACGTTTCCTTCATCTTGAGCAGCTCAGCAACGTATCTACATGGAAGGTGTCAGTTGTGTCAGCTTCCGAGAGAATTTGGAAGACGAAGGGTTGGTCACGAACCTCTCCTCGCTAGCAACGATTTCCCAGAGGACTTCCTGTCTCGTACGCTCTCGATGTCCAAGGTTGGAAACAAGATCTTCTTCAGCACCTTCACTCCAGGACGCAGGTGGCATGAAACTACCGCCTGCAGACCGCTGGGAGAAGGGTGTGTCTGAACGAACAGACGGGGGAATGGAAACGGCATCACCATATGTTTTCTGAGATGTGGGGGTATTTGTTATGCGCGTCGAGGTTACTTTGAAAGCACTGTTGGAGCCCTTGATGGCCAGACCAACGTCAACACGCGAGCCCGATGCAGCAGTCGAGGTTGATCCGCGTGGCTCCTTGCCATGGGTAGCCTGGAAGCGGGATATAGTCGTCTTTGTCGGAGCAGACGTATCGACTGGCAGAGGGCGGTCCGTGCTCGGGCCAGACGGTGTTGGAGGGGGGGAGATGAAGGCCACCTTCTTCTGCACGTCTGTGCTTGGGTTTGCGGTATGAACACTACCATTTGTTGTCTTGCGGGAACTTCGGCCTGCAGTGTCTTGCTCGGTCCTCGATGAAGCAGTGCGAGTCACGACTTGAGGACTGAATGCGTCCTCTTCTGCGACATCGGAGAGAGGACCTCGAGGAGGGTGTGTTGCGGCAGACACGATGGGGGACGGAGGCAACGGCTCGTCGACGGGAGGGAGGGGCCGGGAGGAAATGTCTGGGAGAGGCTTGAAGGACACGACGGAAGTTGGTGTTTCGGTAGAGCGTGGTGGAGACCAGTCTGGCAGAGGGGGAAGCTGAGGGAGTTTTTCCCTCTGAAAGGGAGGAGGAGGAAGAGGGGCGTCGGCTTCCTTGGGCGATCTTGATTTATCCTTGGAAAGCCCCCTGTTAAAACGATTGAAAAGAGCCTTCATGGCTGGAAGGAGAGGGCCCGCCACGGGGAAGAGGGACTGGGAGGGAACAGTATGATGCAAGAAGGGGGTGAGGACGCTGGACCTGGACGAAATGTGACGATACTACGAGCGACCAAAACAAGTCTATACACCACACCTCGCGGCAGCCATGTCTCCGTCTCCATACACAGTGTCTCTCGCTGCCTTGCTAAAGATGCCCTCTCAGCGTCCCACTCCCCCTATCGTGATCGAACTAGGGCCTTACCGTGTGCTTCACTTGACTTCTTCACTCGTTCTCCAGCCTCGTCTTATCCTCTATGGGCTGGGATGTCCTCGCGACTGACACGCGTCACCTCATTTCTTCCGTTATTTCTCATAACATCTCCCTCAGGCGTGGTCCAGGTACGCGAACTTGACTGCACTGTCCCACCAGAACACTGGGTATGGGACGACGCGTCCGTATCTACACAGGACAACGGCAATCTATTGAGACCGCCCTTCGATCTCATAGTGTCCTCCGATACACTACATCCCTGAGCTCATCTCCCCGTTGCTTCGCACTCTACATTCTGTTAGCTCTCAGTCCATCACAGCCTCTCGCCGATCACCTCCGGTCTATTTATGCATAGAGCGGCGTGACTCTCCACGAGGCAACCACGCGTTGGGAATTTGACGTTGAGAGTATCGCCCACAGGAAGCTCGTCGAGTCCCTGTGAAGAGATTTGGAAATTAAAACTCAAAATACAAGCAGTCGATCCTCATTCCGTATGACTACAGATGGAGCATACGGTGATAGTATCTAGACATGTGTACAACTTATTTCCACAGATCAACGTCATCGAATCAAGCCGCCTAATAACAAGACTGATTACCATCGGTCGGCTCAGTGTTTTGTAGAACGTGACAGATGTTGATTCTGTCGACAATATTATCTAGTTTGTATGTTCAATACTGGGCATCTTGCGGCTGGGTGTGATATATGATAATGCTCAGGTCCAAAAAATGCTATGAGCCTGGTCCTTTTCCCTCAACGTATACTTCACGCTGAACTGTGACGAGTCGCAATGGGTTTGTTAAAAACCGTGGCTTAACGAGAGGGCGAGGGTTATTGATTAGGGGACGCCTGTTGCATTGTAAAATCCAAGCGCACCGTATCTCTTCGTCTGTAGTTGCCAGTGGTATATACAGTATGTAGAAATCCTTTGAGACGGCGTGACGCGTCATGCTTGAGCAGCCAAGTCAACATGAGTGAAGCCACAATGATACACAAGAGTGAGACAAGTTGATAATTGAAAGGGGAGAGATGTGAGAATACAATAGGACCAACACACTAAAGTGGATACCCCAGATGTACAAAGTTGGGGATATCTGTTGAACATTTGCTTCCACTTCAGTGACATCTGTCATCACTGTCATCCTTTTTTCTCACACCCTGGAGGAATATTGTATTGACCTCATTATGACAAGTTTAAAATACACTTCTTCTCCTTTGTTCCACTTATGGTACAATATGCTAAGAGTGGCTGATTGGACAGTCTTAGGGATTTGATGATTGAATGCTCCTGGTAATGAGGTAGTTGATATGTATATGTCTAATGATGATAATGAGAGGGACTGATATGATAATGATGAGGATGATAGCTCCAATAATTATGTGAGGATCCAGTGTGACAAAATATAGAGATATCTTAGCAATGGGTAGTGACTTAGAGATCTTAGACCTAGTTCCTTTAGTGATGAAGGGTTTTTAGGTTTCTTGAGTTTAGATCAAGTGCAGTGTAGGAGAAATCCCTATATTGTGAAATTGACAAGACTGAGGTTTAAGACTACTAGTCTTGCCACTACTGATACTAAAGAAATGTCCCAAGTATAGTACAAGTAAAATAGAGTTCACAGATCAATGATGATTGTGCAGCAATCAACCAGATCATGTGATTAAAGATGTGTCCATAGTAAACTACTAGTAAGGTAGCCACAAGTGTGAAATGAACAAGAGGTAGATAAAAGTGAGAAAAATGAGTCCTTGCTAATTGTATAGTAATAGTCCTTTAGCAAGTAAAGGAAGAAAGATAGAGAAATGAAATGTTTTATAGTACTTAGAGTTAACTCACAGCTCAGTATATAAATACTGTAGTACTATAAAGGATAAAAGATAGAATCCTTACTATAAGTTGGAGCTAAGCTCACAGCTGTAGTTAATACTACACTTATAGTAAGTAAGATAAGAAAAGAAAAAAAAGAAAATGTCCATTACAAGGTGCCAAAGCAAGTGCTTTATAACAATTGGTAGATAAGCTTCCAGGACCCATCTCCAGTAGTATACCTGCCCCAAAGACCAATACTATGTCAAGACATGGGCAAAGTGGCAAACAGCAGATTGACCATCACAATGTAGAGATAGGCTTGTGAGCCCAGGTGGAGATAAATGAACCAAGAGGACAATAGTCCAGAGGTCTTACATCTGAGAGATCAAAGACAAGGTGCACAACAGAATGGGAAGTGCACTGTAAGATAAGAGAAGAGGTGTACCAGATGGTAGAGGGTACACAGAGGAAAGAGAGAGCTGCATAGAGCAGGTATGTCAGAAGAGAGGTAAGAGAGTAGAAGAGATACTCACCTCAGCAACATGCAGAAGTGCTGAGGTGAGATGATGACAAGGTAAAGAATGTTAGCTTTATCTCTCATGTGTGTCACCACATCACTTTTCCCCTCAGCTACACTCCACATACATACCCATACTATACCCCTCAGACTTCCTATAAGCCCAAGCACTACCCACTCCACTCACATTTCCGGGATGACATGTGTCCCTTCCACTTATAGCAGCTGTTGTTCTACATACTTACATCTCCACTACAACTCTACCAACATACACTATATAAGATCACACCCCACCATACTCACTCCTCAGATGTCTTACACACTGTCTGAGTGAGTACTCCTCTACCTACATCTTATTTCCTCTCTCAATTCACCTGCAGCATCTCTTACTATTGCGCCATGGTGCCTACTGCACCCATGTCTACTACTTCTGCTGCAGATATGCTGTCTGCCATCTTTATGCTGCTCAAGTTCATAACTATCACATCAGTTCTCATCGCCTGCCCAAGCCTGTGCTCACAAAGAAGATATAGTATAGGCCAGATAGAGTTAGAGAGTAAAGAGAGAAAGAGATAACAATAAGATGAGATAAAGAAAGAGATACACAAGATGTATTAGTGTGCTCAGCATCATATAGTAGTAGAAAATCAACATACTATATATACTATACTTACTGTAGATGGACTCCTTAGCTTAGTACATCTAGGATATCTGCTTGTAGCATGTTAGTCCTTTGTGTGTCTATCACCTCCTCCATATACTCCTGTTCTAGTCCCCTACTCTTGTGCAATTGTGTGGCTTCACTATTAGTGTACACCTTACACCTCAGCTGTGCCTCCACCTGTTGCAGAATTAGATGACTGGGCTCCTTGGGATGCCTCTGCCACTCCTGCTGACTCAGAAGGGCCTGTCAAGGCCCTTCCATTCAACACACCTGCATCTGCAGGAAAAGGTGGCAGCAATGCACCTGCACCAACTCTTGTGATGCCCCCCAGCACACCCACTCCTGCTATCCCATCCCAGTGACTAGCACACTTCACTGATAGTGCCTATGGCACAAGGGCCTTTATGGACATTGGAGCTAGGGGGGTTGGTGTTGTTATAATAAGGTTCTTCAGCATTTCTCTTCTATTTCTCTATTTTCACATTTCCAGACTTTGTGTTATAATTACTTATATCTTTACTTCTGCTCATGTGTTCCAGTTCTAACTCTGCATGTACATAGAGCACACTACTATAGTTCATACTTCACAGTTATGTGTACTATGATGGAGTCCTCAGTGGCACAGCTAGTTCTCTAGTTGCTCACTTCAGACTTCAGGTACTGTAATCTCATCTCTGTCTTATTTGTTGACTTTGTCAATGCTGATCACACCAACACATATGGAGTACATACTTTATACCTTATCTATCTTATCTTCATCTACATCTTTACTTTATCTTATCTCTACATCTCATCTGTTGTCTCTTCTTTCTTCTTTTGGCTGCATCTTTGTCCCTACATTTGCAGCTCCTCTCCAACTCTATTGTACTCTCATTATATCTTCTTCTTCCCCTTGTCTTACTACCTCAGCTTATCTGCACCCAGCTGAGCTCTCTCCTCTGTGTATGCTACAATGTACACCTCATCATCTCTCTGCATAGGCACCTTCCCCCTCCTCTCAACTCATCTTCCCCACTTTGTGGGAATATCTTGCTCTGGACCTAGCAGTCCTCCTCTTAGCTCTCTCCATAATCATGTCCTGCCCATGCCTGCATCATCATTATTTACTGAGTTGCTCACTTCAGACTTCAGTCCCCCACATACTGTGGTGTCTAGAGTAGCTCCATTGCAATCAGCAAGTCATTATTCTCCTTTAACAATTGGTAGCTCTGACAACAATGATGATGGGAACCTGGAGGATGTTTTTTCCACACCCCACACTGGCACATCTTCATCTTCACTGTCCACTCTCCTTTCCTACACCACCTTGCATGACCTACTAATGCTAAATCAAGCCCTCTCAAGCAGCAATGCAGACAATTGATGAGCAGCTTGTCTTGAATGTTGAAGATGAAGGTCAAACACCTGACCATGTGCTTATGAGCTAGACTCCCCTGTCTATCTCTCAGCTCAGAGTAGCCAACTCTCTAGACAGGAACTAGCCATAGTACAGCTTCATGTCATGTTAATAGCACTTCAGTTAACTAAGACCTGGTAGCTCAGTGGTTAGAGCACCCACCCAGAGAAAGGGAGGTCCTTGGTTCAAACCCAAGCCAAGTCACTATCTTGGCACTAGTGCTGCTCATCCTCAAGATTGAAGAACTCAGGATGCTAAATAAACTCTATTCTTGGGACAAAGTAGACCTGCCCAAAGGTCAAAACTTAGTTGCCAATGAATGGGTCTTCAAAACAAAAGCTGATAGATGCTGACTTGTCACTAAATGCTTCACTCAGTGGTACAGCATTGATTACTCCAAAACTTTCTCCCTGGTTGCCCACATTGAATCTCTGCACACACTACTAGCCATAGCAGCATTGGAAGACTGGGAAGTCCACTCCATGGACATCAAATTGGCATTTCTCACTGGCAGCTTAAGAGAAGACATATTTATGGCTCATCCACACAGTTTTGAACAAGAAGGGATGGAGGGAAAGGTCTGCAAACTCAATGTGGCCATCTATGGTCTCAAGCAGGGATCAAGATATTGGCACCACAAAATGCACATGGCACTTCTCAATCTCAGCTCCACTTGTGCATTTTCTGATTCTGGCATCTACATCTCATCTTTCTCTTCCTCTCCACTGATAATTGTACTCTATGTTGATGACATCACAGTGCTCAGAGGATTGCTCAATGAAGTGGAAGAGTGCAAAAAGGTGTTGTCCTCCCTGTTCAAGATGACTGATCTCAGGGAAATCAACTCCTACCTCAGCCTACATGTGTTATGAGGCACTTGCTTTGGCACCTCATAATGGACTTGTTTTCATTTTTCTTCATTTTTCATTTTATCTTTACTTACTATAAGCATAGTATTAACTGCAGCTGTGAGCTTAGCTCCAACTTATAGTAAGGACTCTATTTCTTTCCCTTATAGTACTATAGTATTTACATACTAAGCTGTGAGTTTTACTCCAAGTACTATAAGGCATTATGTTTCTTTTTTTATGTTTATTTATTTATTTTATATCTACTTGCTAAGGACTATTACTATAAATTAGCAAGGACCATTTGCCTTTGTTTATCTCTGTTTACTTCTCATTTCACTTGTGCCTGTGGCTACTTACACATAGTTTACTGTTGATGCAACTTAGTCACATGATCTCATTGATTGCTGTGCAATCATCATTGATCTGTGAACCTTACTTACTTTGTGCTATACTTAGGACACCCCAGTAGTATAAGTAGTAGCAAGACTGGTGGTCTTAAACCACAGTCTTGTCAGCTTCATAATCTATGCTAAGAGTGGCCTTATTGGTCAGTCTTAGGGATTCATTAATGAAGTGCTCCTGGTAACAAGATAGTAGTAGTAGGCAACATAAACATTCCTGATGACAATGAAGAGTGGGATCAATGGGATAGTGACAAGGATAATTGCTCCAATGACTATTCAAGGATCCAGGGTGGCAAGTGTGGGATGTCTTAGTGATAGTTAGTGACTTAGAGATCTTAGACTTAGTTCTTAGGGTTTAAGGCAAGTGTAGATCAAGTACAGTGTAGGAGAGTCCCTAGATTGCAAAGTTGACAAGACTGGGGTTTAAGACTGCCAGTCTTTCAACTACTTATACAAAGCTGAGAGTCCTAAAGATAGTACAAGTAGTTAAGGTTCACAGATCAATGATGATGGCACAGCAATCAACAAGATCATGTGACCAAGTTGCATCCATAGTAAGCTAAAGTAAAGTAGCCACAAGTGCAAGTGAAATGAGAGGTAAACAAAGGTAAATAAAGGTGAGATACAATGAGTCCTTGCTAATTGTATAATCCTTAGCAAGTAAAATGTAAATAAATAAATAAAGATAAAGGAAAAATAAGAGGCTTTATAGTACTTGGAGTTAAGCTTACAGCTGTAGTAATTAATACTATGCTTTACTAGTAAGTAAGATAAGAAAAAGACAAAGAAAAGAAAAAAAGAAACTGTTATGAGGTGCCTAAGCAAGTGCCTTGTAACACATGGCAGAGGCAGAGGGGGTACTAGTAATGTGTTGGAATCAAAGCCTGATAATAAAGATGACAGTTAACATAACTACAAAGGTGGGTATGGGGATGAGGATGTGGAGGGTGCTAAGAGCAGCCTATTGGATGGTGTTATGAGGCACTTGCTTTGGCACCTCATGATGGTTTTCTTTTCTTTTCTTTGTCTTTTTCTTTAATCTTTCTTACTAGTAAAGTGTAGTATTATTACTACAAGTGTGAGCTCAGCTCCACTTTACTTAGTAAGGACTCATCTTTCCTTTCTCTAATATAGTACTTAAGTATTTACATACTTAAGTGTGAGCTTAGCTCCAAGTACTATATTAGACTTATCTTTTCCTTTTTATCTTTCTTTCTTTATTATAACATTTACTTGCTAAGGACTATCATTATACAATTAGCAAGGACTTGTCTTATCTTGTCTTTATTTGTCTTTATTTATCTCTTGTTCATTTTGTGCCTGTGGCTAAGTCACATTACTTCCACAATGGATGCATCTTACTACACATTACTGCATGTTACCATGTATTGCTGCACAATACTGCACCTTACTGTGTAACTTTACTATACTTAGGATGCTAGTTTTGTATAAGTAGTTGAAAGACTGGTGGTCTTAAACCCCAGTCTTGTCAACTTCGCAATCTAGGGATTCTCCTATACTGTGCTTGATCTAAGCTCATCTTCAATTTGCTTCACTCTTCATCAACTAAGTCTAAGATCTCTTTAAGCCACTAAGCATCGCTAAGACATCCTAAACTGTCACTCTGGATCCACACATAGTTATTGGTGGTGTCATCCTCATTACTATCTCATTGATCCCACTCTCCATTGTCATCAGAAGCATCTATTACACTATTCAAGTGTGTACCCACCATCTTGTTACCAGGGGTATTATCACCAACCTTCCCTAAGACTGTCCAATAGGCTGCTCTTAGCAGATGGTCTTAGGGAAGGTCTGCTATAACAATACCCCTGGTAACAAGGTAGTGGATACATGTCTGATAAATGTAGTAACTGTTCCTGATGATGATGAAGAGTGGAATCAATGAGATAGTGATGAGGATAATACCACCAATGACTAAATGAGGATCCAGGATGATGAGTTTAGGATATTTTAGTGACACTTAGAGTGGCTTAGAGATCTTAGACTTAGTTCTTAGATATGAAGTGAGTTTGTAGTGAGCTTAGGTCAAGTGCAGTATAGGAGAATCCCTAGATTGCAAAGTTGACAAGACTTGGGTTTAAGACCACCAGTCTTTCAACTACTTATACAAAACTAGAGTCCTAAAGATAGTACAGTGAATAAGGTTTATGGATCAACAATGATTGCACAGCAATCAATGATGTCACATGACCTAAGATGTGTCCATGAATTATAGTAAGTGGCTCAGCCACAAGCACAGAATGAACAAGAGGTAAACAAAGATAAACAAAGCCAAGATAGGACAAGTCCTTGCTAATTGTATAGTAATAGTCCTTAGCAAGTAGATGTAGATAAATAAAGAAAGATAGAAAAAAGGAAAAGATAAGTCTTTTATAGTACTTGGGGCTAAGCTCACACTTAAGTATGTAAATACTTAAGTACTATAAAAGAGAAAGGAAATTGAGTCCTTACTAAGTAAAGTGGAGCTGAGCTCACACTTGTAGTAATAATACTATGCTTTACTAGTAAGTAAGATAAAAGAAAAAGAAAAAGAAAACCATTATGAGGTGCCAAAGCAAGTGCCTTGTAACAGAGGGCTGTGGATTGTACCTGTGACCTGCACAGATGACATCTGGTGTTGACACATATTTGTCCTTCACTCCAGCACCCACACCCCAAACCTCACTTACTCAGCATGGTCTGTGCACAGCCTCTTACAGTATATCAGACTTGGCATTAGGACATTGTCCTTCAGTCAAGTTCTATATCTTCTCCCTCACTGTAATAGCATCTTCACTCCCTCTTACTATATTCTGTGCTATGTCAGTGTTGTAACTACTCTTTCTGGGCATGCTGCCCCTCTTGTATGATTGCACCCATCCTCTGCCTCCTTGAATGGAGTGCTTGGTCTCAGGCAACCACTGCACTGAACATCTAGCATCAACACCTAGCACCAGTGAGTATAGCTGGTGAGGCTATAGAGAGTGTGGAGAAGAGAGAGACCCAACATAGGTGCTTCATGACTGAGGGTGAGGCTGAACACAAGGCACAGTGAGAGGGCAGAGAATATGCAACAGAAGTGTACAGTATACTAAAGGTATAGTGGTCAGAAAGGAAAGAGAGGAAAAGTGATGAGCTTCCAGTGAGCTGGTACTCAAGACTGCAGGCATATGTCAGACAAAGAGTGGAACTGCCAGTAAACTGGTGCTCAGAGTTACATGCAAGTGTAGTGTAGAAGAAAGAACATTGGAAGTGTTGTATTATCAAGTACAAAACTGCAGGTTTAAATATAACCTTGGACTGCACACAGACCACATACATAGTGGTGGCTAAGAGTGTGACACAGTGTTGGTAAGTATAAGTTCAACAAAAAGTAATGTAATACTCACTTCAGTGGAGGGGATAAAAGCTGAAGTGAGGTGATGAGGTGAGTGCCATATATATAGAAGGGCAGAACAATAGTGAGAATAATGGAGGGAGACAATAGTGTAGTGATGACAAGAACTGTTGGAGATTGCAGCAACATGCTCCAGCAAGCATGCAATAATGTGATGGCATGCATATGGTGCGTGTGTGTGTGTGCAAATGTGCAATAGCATGATGGCACCACATGGACCTGTTGCAGAACTCAGGGATGATACAGACAGACCCTTACTTATAGAAAAATTTCCTTCACATATTTTTCTTTTTCCCTCAGTCTTCTACAAAAAGACTGAGGTCAGTACTCATCTACCATGCCATTTGTCTTATCTATTTCTCCCTGTAGAATACACTCTTCATTCTACAGTTGGCCTGCTCTTATCCAAGCACCTACTTACAATCAGGACTGCTATTATGAGTGAGTCCATTGTTCTGAAGACAAAAGAAAGAGAACAAAGTGTTGGTTTTTTTGTTGCTTCTATCACTATGGACATTTTCACATACTCTCCAGGATACTATATTTACATCATATGTATGTCTCTTCCTCAGTCTCTCATCACCACTGGTAATTTATCACATGGGTCTACCTATCTGGCCCACTCTCATCTCCATGTGGACTACTCTTTATTCTACAAGGTTGTATCTTCTGCCGCTATTCCTCAGCATTTATCTACTCTGCTGAGTATCTGTCTTCCTCTGTGTACCTCTATTCTTTGTACACCTTGTCTTACCTTGTCTCAGGTGCTGTCTACAATGCCA
The DNA here is from genome assembly GCA_003314395.1 of Albatrellus ellisii. NCBI lineage: Eukaryota > Fungi > Basidiomycota > Agaricomycetes > Russulales > Albatrellaceae > Albatrellus > Albatrellus ellisii. Next base: position 102,576 of record QLPN01001147.1, read on the forward strand.
GATCCACTGCACCATGTACATGGCTATCTATTCACCTTCTTCATGCTGGCAGCCTTCAAGTCTTATCACAAGGAGGGGAGATGGAGGAAATAGGCATGATGACAATATGTTGCTGGAGGAATAGCAGATAATCAACACAAGGCTGCAGAGGAGGTGGAGACAGAATGTGTCATCAGTGTCCCTGTGCAGATGTAGTGCAAGAGCAAGAGGTATGGAAAGGGGCAGCAATAGATGCAAGGGAGCATTTCTGGTGGGAGATGGTGAGTATGACCACTGCAACAATGGGTGAAGTATAGGTGGCTGTGCTGGCTAGGAGGCAGGGGAGGGCATTAGCAACTGTGTTTTCAGGGCCTTTCAGGTATAGGATACTAAAACTGTATTGGGAAAAAAAATATTGCCAGCAGCTTTAACAGCAGGAAAGATCACACTGTATGAAGAAGTTCTCTAGTGTGCAGTGGTCAGTGTGAACTACAAAATGTGAACCAAGAAGGTCAACATGCCACTTCCTGGGTGCATGTACAATGGTGGGTAATTCTTGATGGGGTAGTTGAGTTCATGCCAGTAAGGGGACTGGAATCAGAAATAACAGGATATGTGGTTTCCCAAATAAGGCCCCATGATAGGATGGTGCTGGTGCACCATTCACTGGTGGTACAGGTGACATAAATGATGTTGTCACCAGGGGACTCATGGTCAATGGTGGTTGAACAATTGTGACTGACAACTGGTGAGATTCAAGGGCTGCCAGCACAAAGAAACAGAAGAGGAGATCATGGATATGGTCTAGTGGATTCATACTGAGAGGAGGAGGAGACTGCTAAGAGTGGCCTATTGTACAGTCTTAGGGATTTGATATTTGAATACTCCTGGTAATGAGATAGTTGTTATGGATATGTCTGATGATGATGATGATGATGATGATGATGATGATGATGATGATGATGATGATGATGAGAGGGATCAATAAGATAATGAGGAAAATAATAGCTCTGAAGATTATACAAGGATCCAGGGTGATGAAGTGTAGAGATGTCTTAGTGATGATTAGTGCTAAGAGTGGCCTATTGGATGGTCTTAGGGAATGTCTGTAACAATACCCCTGGTAACAAAGGAGTGAATACACGTTTGATATGTGTAATAGATGTTCCTGATGATGATGAAGATTGGGATTAACGAGATAGTGATGAGGATGATTCCACCAATGACTATATGAGGATCCAGAGTGATGAGTTTAGGAAGTCTTAGTGATGCTTATAGTGACTTAGAGATCTTAGACTTAGTTCTCAGAGAGTGAAGTGAGTTTGTAACAAGCTTAGGTCAAGTGCTTATTAAGGAGAATCCCTAGATTTGTGAAGTTGACAAGACTGGGGTTTTAGACTGCCAGTCTTTCAACTACTTATACAAAACCAGAGTCCTAAGTATAATAAGGTTGCACAGTAATGTGCAGTAAGTTGCATCCATTGTGTAAGTAATGTGGCTCAGCCACATGTGCGAAATGAACAGGAGATAAACAAAGGTAAATAGAGAATGAGAAGAGAGGGTCCTTGCTAATTGTATAGTAATAGTCCTTAGCAAGTAAATGTTATAATTATTATAGAAAGATAAATAGAAAAAGATAAGTCTAATATAGTACTTGGAGCTAAGCACACACTTAAGTATGTAAATACTTAAGTACTACATTAGAGAAAGGAAAGATGAGTCCTTACTAAGTAAAGTGGAGCTAAGCTCACACTTGTAGTAATAATACTACACTTTACTAGTAAGTAAGAAAAGAAATGTAAGAAAAAAAAACCCCCCATTACAAGGTGCCAAAGCAAGTGCCTCATAACAATTAGTGACTTAGAGATCTTAGACTTTAGTTCCTAGGTTTTGGAATGAGACTTAAGAGAGTTTAGATCAAGTGCAGTATAGGAGAATCCCTAGATTGCAAAGTTGACAAGACTGGGGTTTAAGACTGCCAGTCTTCCAACTACTTATACAAAACTGGAGTCCTAAGAATAGTAACTGTAACTAAGGTTCATAGATCAATGATGATTGCACAGCAATCAATGGAGTCATGTGACCTGAGATGTGTCCATAGTAAGCTAAAGTAAACATAGCCACAAACACATAATGAATGAGAGGTAAACAAAAGTAAATAGAGATGAGATAAGATGAGTCCTTGCTAATTGTATAATGATAGTCCTTAGCAAGTAAATGTAAATAAATAAAGGAGAAGGGAAGATGCTTTATAGTACTTGGAGCTAAGCTCACACTCTAGTATGTAAATACTAAAGTACTATAAAGGAAAAGAAATAGAGTCCTTAATATAGGCAGGAGCTAAGCTCAACAACTGTAGTTAATACTACACTTATAGTAAGTAAGATAAAAGAAAAAAGAAAACATGTTATGAGGTGCCAAAGCAAGTGCCTCATAACAGCAGCAAGCTTAAATGTGAAAGCTTCAAGCAAGCTCTATGACATACCTTTTCTCACAGAAAACAGTGAAAAATTCAACTTCTGGAAATTTCACATTGAAATGGTTCTTCAAGTGTGCAGACTCTGGCCTGTCATCAGTGGTTCTGAAAAGGCTCCAGCCAACACATCACCTGACTATGACAACTGGGTAAATCATGACCACAACATGTGCATGCAAATTATGCTGATGCTCAGTGATGAGCCTCTCAACACTGTGCTATATGCAACAACAGCAAAAGACACTTTGGAGAAGCTGATGACACACTATGAAGGGAAATGGGAGCAGAAAATAGCCTACTTAATCAGTGAGCTATTCCAAAGCACTCTTTCTGATGACTCACCCCTCAAACTGCAAATTAATGTGATGGTGCACACCACACACACACTCTCCTCACTTGGGCAGCAACTCAATGAAAAACTTATTGCCATTGCCATCTATTGAAAGATGGGCAGTGTCACAAACAGTGAATAGACCATTTGTAAAATAGATGTAGTGTGACTAGAGATAGAGGTAGCCTTGTAGACCAAGGTGTAGATAATGCAAGAAGAGGACCAGAGACCAGATGTCTTACATGACTATAAGAGAGAAGAGGTGTACCAGATGGTAGAGGGTACACAAAGAAAGAGAGAGCTGCATAGAGCAGGTATGTCAGGAGGGGGTTGAGAGGGGGGGAGAGGTATTCACCTCAGCAACATGCAGGAGTGCTGAGGTGGGGAGGTGATGAGGTAAAGAAGGTATAGTAAGGGCAAGGTAGGGTTGAAGGGGGGCTCAAACCATAAAAGGAAAAATGAAATAATGGAAGGGGGAATAGGCATACTTAATGCATAAGTGTATGGCAAGCATCATGAGATAGATAGAGAAATCAACAAGCACTACATGCCCAAATGTGCAATGAAGACAATCACAACAATGTGTCATTCAATCTCTTCAAAGTCACCAAAAAGCTTGTGCAATGCAATGATCTCACAGCTTGCTGGCTCATTGACTCTGGTGCCAGTCACCATATGAGCTCCAACCATGACTGGTTCTACCTCTACCATCCATTTGCTATGCCACACAAAGTCTGGCTAGGTGATAACAGCTACATTCTAGCTGAGGGTGCCAGCAACATCTACATGAAGATGCATGCCAACAAGAAGTGGAACCAGACTATCCTGCAGGATGTACTTGATGTCCCTGAGCTCCATGGCAATCTCCTATCAGTCTCCACACTCATTATTGGTGCAGGAAATGTGGTGCAATGGCAAAGGCAATGGGGACACAATCAGACAGGGAGGAGAGACTGGAGACACAATGAGAAGTGGAGGTAGGTGATGAGGGTGGCAGTCATGCTCAGGATCACAACAGAGAAGATGATTGCAAAGATGAAGATGGGGTTGCCCATATTGAAACAACCAAAGTGTCAGGCCGCTATTATTTTTCCTATTTTTCTCTTCATTTTCCTCTATTTTCTTATGTCCATAACATCATAGATCTTACAATTGCTCCTGATGTTACGAGGCACTTGCTTTGGCACCTTGTAATGCGTTTCTTTTTTTCTTTTTCTTTTTTCCTTTATAGTAAAGTGTAGTATTATTACTACAAGTGTGAGCTCAGCTCCACTTTACTTAGTAAGGACTTATCCTTTTCTTTTCTCTTTTATAGTACTTAAGTATTTACATACTTAAGTGTGAGCTTAGCTCCAAGTACTATATTAGACTTATCTTTTTCTCTTTATCTTTCTTTATTTATTTATTCACAACATTTACTTGCTAAGGACTATTACTATACAATTAGCAAGGACTCCCTTTTCTCGCTCTTATTTACCTTTGTTTACACCTTGTTCATTTCATGCTTGTGGCTGAGCCACTAACATCACATGGACGCGTACTTACTGCGCTTTACTGCGCATTACTGCATAACTTTACTATAGTTAGATCGCTAGTTTTGTATAAATAGTTGACAGACTGGCAGTCTTAAACCCCAGTCTTGTCAACTTTGCAATCTAGGGATTCTCCTTATACTGTGCTTGACCTAAGCTCGTCACAATCTCGCTTCACCCTCTAAGAACTAAGTCTAAGATCTCTAAGCCACTAAAACATCGCTAAAAACAACATCTTACACTCGTCACTCTGGATCCTCGTATCATTATTGGTGGAATTATCCTCATAACCATCTCATTGATTCCACTCTTCATCATCATCAGGAACCTCTATTACGTGCATCAAACTCAGATCCAAACTTTGGTTACCAGGAGTAACATTATAGACCTTCCCTAAGACCGTCCAATAGGCCACTCTTAGCACCTGATCTATCAAAGCAATTCCCACAGTCATGCACTCTTTCTCTTCATCTTTGTTGGTTGATGATGCGTATGCTGTCCGATCTCTGATTGGCCCGTTCTATCTTTAGTTATACTTCCTTTTCTCACTCTTACTGTGGATGCTCACCAATCCTTCTCACACTTGCTGTGGAGTATCACCAATCACTCCCACAGTTACTGCAGAGCCTCAGTCATCACTTATGCGTCCCTTCTATATTTAGATATGATGTCATTGCTTTACATTCTCATTCTCCTGCCCTATACTGTACAGCATGGTCTGTGCATTCTCTTCAGTACTATATATACATACAACTCCTAGTGGTTTAATCCCCAGTTCTGATCATCTGGGATATCCACTAGGTACAGCACCCTCCTCTCTTCTCATTGACTATACTCTAATATATCTGGGATATCTGCTAGTTGAAGCACGATTGTCCTTTTCTTTGTTTTAGCCCTTTTCCTCAGTTGTCTGGCTTCAGTGTAGTGTCGGCCTCACACAAAGGAGTGTATTGAAGTGGATTGAGAAAAGACAGGTGCAGGCACTCTGAGGAAAGAGAGAAGATGTCTGCTTGTTATTCTGAGATGCTATAGAGCTACTGATATACAAACTAAGATTGCACACAGACCATGCTGACTAATAAAGTGTGGGCTGCAGGTATGTAGAGGGAGAGAAGAGTGATAACAGATCAAATCAGGGCAGATCCAATGTGAGCACAGGCTTGGGCAGGCAATAAGAACTGATGTGATGGTTATAATATTGAACAGCGTGAGGACAGCAGATAACATATCTGCAGCAAGAGTAGTGGACATGGGTGCAGTAGGCACCATGGCACAATAGTAAGAGATGTCAGACAATGTGCAAGATGTCTTAAGTAGGTGAGAGACTAACCTGCAGCAAGAGTAGTAGACATGGGTGCAGTAGGCACCATGGCACAATAGTAAGAGATGCTGCAGGTGGAGTGAGAAGAGAAATAAGATGTAGATAGAAGAGTACTCACTCAGATGATATGCAAGATGTCTGAGGAGTGTGTATGGTGGGGTGTGATCTTATATAGTGTATAGTGGTAAGGTTGTAGCGGAGTAGATATGTAGAGTACAACAACTACCTAATGCAAGGGGACATGCATCGTCCCAGAGGTGTGGGTGGAGTGAGAGGCCTCAGCGATGTGGTAAGTAGTCCATGGTGTCAATGTATGTGTATAGTTCATAAGTAGTGTAGGTAGAGCCAAACAAAGTACATCTTGGCACACTGATGTTTAACATCCAACACTCATGAAACACAGTGCACACATCCAATCCAATGGGGATATGTGTGAGATCCTCAACAAGGATAATGTGCTCACATGTGTCAGCCACCCCAAGGGTATTGTCAGGCACCATTATTTGGTGCATTTATCCTTTTATTTCATTTCGGTTTTCCTTTGATTATGATTAGATTAGATCATCTTATCTTCATCTTATCTGATCTACATCTAATCATTTCTACTTACACTCTTTAGTTCTAGACTATGATGTCATAGCATGCACCTTTGGCATGTTCCATTACTTACTGTGTGCTAAGAGTGGCCTATTGGACGGTCTTAGGGAAGATCTAATATGTTACTCCTGGTAACCAAGGTTTGGATATTGGCTTGATGAACGTAATAGAGGTTCCGAATGACGATGAAGAGTGGGATCAATGATATGGTTACGAGGATGATTCCACCGATAACGATACGAGGATCCAGTTTGACTTTAGTGTAAGATGTCTTAATAGCTTTTAGAGTTCTTAGACTTAGTTAAGAAAGAATGAAGCGAGTGGTTAATGAGCTTAGATCAAGTGCAGTATAAGGAGATTCCCTAGATTGCGAAGTTGACAAGACTGGGGTTTAAGACCGCCAGTTTGTCAACTATTTATACAAAACTGGAGATCTAACTATAGTAAAGTTGCGCAGTATTGCGCAGTAAGTAAACAAAAATGCGCAGTAAAGCGCAGTAAGTACATGTCCATGTGATGTTAGTGGCTCAGCCACACACGCGAAATGAACAAGGTATAAACAAAGGTAAATAAGAGCGAGAAAAGAGAGTCCTTGCTAATTGTATAGTAATAGTCCTTAGCAAGTAAATGTTATAATAAATAAATAAAGAAAAAAGAGGAAAAAGATAAGTCTTAATATAGTACCTGGAGCTAAGCTCACACTTAAGTATGTAAATACTGAAGTACTATAAAAGAGAAAGAAAAGGATAAGTCCTTACTAAGTAAAGTGGAGCTAAGCTCACACTTGTAGTAATAGTACTACACTTTACTAGTAAGATAAAGAAAGAAAAAAGAAAAAGAAAAAGAAAACCGTTACGAGGTGCCAAAGCAAGTGCCTCATAACACTGTGGTATTGTACTGTAGCGTCTGCCCTAGAGTACTGCACCTGGTCCATGCGTGATCTCCTAGAGTATATAGATAGCTGTAGTATAGCTGAATATACTCCAGCTAGTTATGGCTGGATTTCCTCTTCTATTGAGTGATCTTTAGTTGAGTGCACCCAGTCTCCCACCTTTAGGGATATATGCAGACTCCGGTCTCATAGGTATGACCACTTTGCAACATTTAACAATGGCAAGTCATGCAAGGTCTTCAACCATGGCCTCAAACACAAAAGTGATCTGCACAAATGTCTCACATACTTCATCACACACACTGAAGTTGAGACCAGTACAAAACTGAAGGCACTCTGTTCAGATGGCAGAGGCAAATACATGGGTTAACACATGCAGAAATTCCTGTGGGTGTGGCATTAAACATGAGGTGATGACCACTGACACTGACCTCCCTCATTCTTACTGGTGTTGGAGTTTACAGCAACATGCAACAGCAAATGCATGTGACTGTGCATGACTGTGAATGTGTGAATGTGCAACCACATGGCTGCACCACATGGACCTCTTGTGGGACTCAGGGATGACACAGATGGACCCTTTAGTTATAGAAGATTTCCTTTGCATGTTTTCTTTTCCCTCAGTCTTCTATGAAGAGACTGAGAATATTATTTCTCTTCTTTCTACAGTTGGCCACACTCTTTCCAAGCAACCTCCTTCAATAACTGGTATGATGCTATTGAGTATGCTGCATACCTGCACAACATAGTGCTAATGTGTGCACTTGAAGACAATCTCACACTGGAAGAATTGTGGAGTGGTAGCAAGCCCAACATCACCCTTGTTTGCATCTTCAGTTGCAAAGCCTTCATCCACATTCCAGACAAGTACTGACACAAGCTCAATGCAACATCACTCCTTTGTACCTTCATAGGCTATGCACACAATCAACATATCTACCACCTGGTCCACCACCCAAGTGGGCACATCATCAAGTCATGCAATGTGATCTTCAATGAAGGGGGCCCCACAAAATGCTATGAGCAGATCATCTTTGATCCCAACACAGATGACTCAGAGTCCCATGAGTGCAATACTTGTGCCAGCAACCTGCCAGTCTCTCCTGTCAAAGCTCCTCCCCTGACTGTGACCCCCACAACTGTGACCACTTCCATGCCCAACACATTGCAACCTATGGCACCCATGGCTCCTATGCCTATGCCCATGGCAACAAGTTGACCCTCACACAGCAAACATGCACCAATCCACAATGATGATGAACACTACAATGTCTTGTCATATGCTCAAAAGCCAAAGGGTGCAAATGTGACTGCTGACATGCAGCCACCTGCAGAAGACATGCCTCTACTTGACAGCAGTGAGCATGTGCAAGCCACAACAATTGCATCTGAGAGTGATCCACTCACCTATGAGGAAGCAATGTCATGCCCCAATGCAGCAGAATGGCTTGCAGCATGTGAAGAGGAACTGCAGACCTTCCAATGCATGGAAGTCTATGTCGATTTTTGGCTATCTTAGGCTGCTGGACTTACCCTTATGCACTCTTATACTTATATCTTTCTTTATCTCACATTATTGGTATTTCTTTTCTCTTTACAGTTTGGGCTCCTCTCTAACTCTATTTTGCCCTTACCATATCTTCTTTACCTCATCATCTTCTCACCTCAGCACTTCTGCATGTTGCTGAGGTGAGTATCTATTCTCCTCTCTCAACCCTCTTCTGACATACCTGCTCTATGCAGTTCTCTCTTTCTCTGTGTTCCCTCTACCATCTGGTACACCTCTTCTCTTCTCTTACAGGCCTCATCAATCTCTCTAGGCCTTATCTATCTCTCTAGTCATGTATGACATCTGGACTATGGTCCTCTTCTTGCTTTAACTACATCTTGGCCTACAAGGCTATCTCTGTCTCAAAACAGTCTGTTTACCATTTATGATATTGCACATTTTTCAACAGTCTACACTGACCATGCTGTTGGAATATTCATGTATTTTCATTCAGCTCCACCTCACACATGTTGATACATGTCTTCATTATGTCCTCTCACCCATATCTCACACTACCCACTTACATCTCCATAACCATGTCCTCACTACACACTTTCCACACTCTGCTTGAACATTAACCCACATACACTACATAAACTCCACTCCCACTTTCTGTAGTCTCCTTAGACATTCTCTACAATGTCTAAGTGAATACATCCCCACTATGTTTACCACTCACTACTTACATAGCCCTGCAGCCTCTTCTCCCCACTCCATGGCACCTACTGCTGTGCCACATACCATGTTCTCCTTGCAGCAATCTTAACTACCACATCCCTCTTCTTTGGTGTTGGCTCATTCCTGTGCAGACACATGCGATTGCAAAATTGTTAGCAGCAAGTGGGTATTTCACATCAAAAGGGGGCTGGCTGGTGAAATTCAGAAGTACAAAGTGTGCCTAGTCATGAAAGGCTTCACATAAGTTGAAGGCATCAATTTTGGTGAAACATTCACACCCATCATGAAATTCTCATCACTACACACAATCCTCTCCATTGTATGTGCAGGCTTGGGCAGGCAACAAATAGAAGTATGATTGAGATTGTGATGAGCAGTGTGTTTCCAGAGGGAGTGAGATCAGATGGTAATACTGCAGTGATAAGAGTAGACATGAGCACAGTAGGTGCCATGGCACAATAGTGAGAGAGGCTGCAGGTGAAGTGAGAAGGAGAGTAAGATGGAAGTGGAGGAGTACTCACTCAGACAACATTGTAAGACATCTGAGGAATATGTGTAGTAAAGTCCCATCTTATATAGTGTATGTGGGTAAGGTTGTAGCGGAGAATGTAAGGTGGAATACAACAGTTACCATAGTGGGAGGGATGTGCATCATCCCGGAGAAAGGGGGTGGAGTGTGAAGTATTTGGATGTGTAGGTAGTCCGAGGAGTAGAAGTGTATGTATGTACATTGTAGGTAAAGTAGTACATGTGATGTGTGTTGAGTGTGTGTAATGTGGAGGGAAGGTGAATGAAAGTATGGTTGCACATACAGCATGTTCAACATCCATCACCACTAAACATGACTTTGAAGTTCACCAAATGGACATAAAGGCAGCCTACCTCAATGGCATGCTCAACAAAGAAATCTATCTTGAGCCACCCACCAGATTCAAACCCTCAGTGGGTAAGGTCTGGCATCTTGGAAAATCTATTTATAGCACATGCCAAGGTGGACAAGTCTGGTACAAGTGCATCAAAAAGGTATTTCAAGTGCTAGGTTATATGCACTCAAATCCCATTTTGCAATAACAAGGTTAGTGGTGTGATTGAAATAAAAAGCAGTAATCATATGTTTTCTGTGGAGAGGAGATGAAAGTTTGCACACACATCAGCTTCTGCTGAGTTGCCTAAAAAGGAAGTAGTAAGTTGTCCATGCACCAGTTTGCAATTCCAACACTCCCCCTCAAACAGCACATGCATGGCAGCACATAACTTGGGAGTAAAGCAGCATGAAAAAGAAATAGAAGTGTTGTCACATGATCTTGCTCTTTGCCCCAGCACCCACACCCCACACTTACTTATCTAAGTGTGGTCTGTGTGCTGCACCTCTACATATATAGGTACACAATTAGGGACACTGACAGTTAGTTGATCACTCAGACCCCCTCCTGTTGAATATACATGGTATTTTGTTCAGCTTACTCCCTTTCCCTTAACACACATACCCTTTACTTCATTACACATACACATTACACTTACACTTACTGCACCCCTGTGGACTATCCACATCTTTCTGCAAGCACTCATACTCCACTCCTTACTCTGGGACAACATGCATCCCTCCTCTTTATGGCAGTTGTTATATTTACTATACTCACACTCCACCCCAACTCTATACACATACACTATATAAGATGGACTACATACTTTACATCTCCTCAGACATCTTCTACAAAGTCTGAGTGAGTACTCCCTCCATCTTACTCTTCCTCTTTACTTATCACATCCCTGAGTGTACTTAAACCATGTTGTGTTGCCTACTGTATTCACTTCATATTTCCTCTGCTGCAGCCATGCTTGTAGCATCTTTCCCTTCAGGGATTTGCTGTCTAACCATATTGTTTGTCCTTGCTTGTCCAAACCTGCACATACACCTCCCTCATCATGGATTGGTTTCCACTCATTTTATACATATATTTCTCAATCATGATGTTGTTGCTTGCACTTCTTGGGCTTCTGCCCACACTATATCCTCTGACACCCTTCCATCCTCCTTGAGTGGAGAGACCAGCCTAGGTATGACCACTGTGCCAAACTTCACACTATCAAGAAGATAGAGCAAATAATGCAGAAAAAATGAAAATGCAAACTATCAAAAATGATAGGTTTAGGACTCTGGAAACACAGTCAGCCATTGTCATAAGCATCCACACTGCAGTCATCAGTGAAAAAGAGTATTGGAGAGGGGTAGGTAGTGCACATATTGTGCTCATTGTTGTCAAAAACAGTCATTATGAGATTCCCAGTTGTGGCAGCCTTTGCTGCATATCACAACATCTATAGCCATCTGCAGGTAAGTGTACATTCTCATTATGCACTGCAGCATCTTGACACAACATACCATGGGTCAGATTGCAGACCACAGCACCAATGCATGTTGTGCAATCATTGGTTGTCACAGCATCAGTACAGCCTTTGACACCATCACATTGCACATGTCACCTAGAATCCTTGCTCACCTGATCTTCACTCTCCACACAGCCTAAGCCAACCTTGCACACCACTCTGTTGTCCAGCACCTCATACCTTGCATCTCCATGCACTTCAGATTGTGTCCCACACACAGCCAAGCATCCTTGCACTGTGCCATGGCATCCTCATACAGCTTGTGCAACTTGTAGCATGTCCTTCAACACCTCTGGCATTCCTTTGTCACTGCAGCACTCCCCCTCAATGTTGATATGACCAGCTGGTAAATTTTTGTCAGCATCATCATGACATAGCTGCTGCACACAGCACAGGGGTCTGTCTTGTCTGAGGGGCTTCACAGACATCAAATCTACACTGTCAAAGGTTCCAGGTACATCATTTTGCAGCTGAACTTCATACTGATCCATCTCTCGAAGTCTGCATATCACTTGCATACACATCTGGTCAGCAGGTCATCAGCCACAGTTCAGACACTCCCCCTCAAGCTCTGGAGGTTGTTCTCATCGTCTTGCCATTACTAAGGGCGGCCTATTGGATGATCTTAGGGAAGATCTGTAACTATACCCCTGGTAACAAGGTAATGAATATGTGCTTGATATGTGTAATAGATGTTCCTGATGATGATGAGGACTGGGATTAATGAGATAGTGATAAGGAGGATTCCACCAATGACTATACAAGGATCCAGAGTGACGAGTATAGGATATCTTAGCAACACTTTTTGAGAGTGACTTAGAGATCTTAGACTTAGTTCTTAGAGTGTGAAGCAAGTTTGTAACGAGCTTTTCAAGTCAAGTGCAGTAAAGGAGAACCCCTAGATTGTGAAGTTGACAAGACTGGGGTTTAAGACCACCAGTCTTTCAACTCCTTATACAAAACCAGAGTCCTAAGTATAGTAAGGTTACACAGTAAGGTGCAGTATTGCACAGCAATACATGGTAATGCGCAGTAAGATGTGTCCATTGTGTAAGTAGTGTGACTTTAGCCACAGGCATGAAATGAACATGAGATAAACAAAGGTAAATAAGAGTGAGAGATGGGAGTCCTTGCTAATTGTATAATGATAGTCCTTAGCAAGTAAATGTTATAATAAAGAAAGAAAGATAAAGAGAAAAAGATAAGTCTGATATAGTACTTGGAGCCAAGCTCACACTTAAGTATGTAAATACTTAAGTACTATAAAAGAGAAAGGGAATATGAGTCCTTACTTAAGTAAAGTGGAGCTAAGTTCACACTTGTAGTAATAATACTATGCTTTACTAGTAAGTGAAAGAAAGAAAAAAGAAGAAAAAGGAAAAAAAAGTGTTACAAGGTGCCAAAGCAAGTGCCTTGTAACAGCCATCATGGCAGCAGTCAGGGGACACAGTGCACATCCAGCACATCCAGCAGGGGCATTGTCACCATTGTGGAGCTTTCACACTCACACAGGGCAGCCAAATGACTCAGGAACAGGTAGTACAGGCCAATTCAGGCCTCCAGTGTGACCAGTCACAGTCTCACTCACATCAGTATTGGCATTGCATTGCTTGCACACATCCTCAGCATCGACAGTCTTGCAATACGCATCACATCATTCAGTAGCATCAGGGGGTCATCCTGGTGGCATTAGAAGATCACAAAGTTGGTGGTATTGGCAGGGATGTCATTGGGGATGCATCAGGTAAGTTCACTCATACTCCAGCTTGCTTCATTGACCACAGAAACCAGCACAGGTTGTGTGTGTTCCACCTGCAGCTGTAACACCACTCATCCCCTTGGAATGCACCAGTGACATATGTCACCTGTCCCAGGTCCATCTCCACACCACATTGCCTGCTCTATGTGCCAACTCCTCCAATGAACAGTACTGCATGTTTTGTGCCACCTCAAAAGGTGTCTGACTTATCAATGTTGGCCATTGTGGCCCTAGCAGATCATGTGCCATGTCACCCTTGTCATCAAGAGGCAAAGGGGCATCAAGCAGTAAGTTTTGCATATTCCTGTGCATTGCCACTTCATCCAGCTGACCAGTGGCATCTTCAGCACCTTGCACAACCACTCTTGTTGCATCTTGCAGCCAGTCAGCAATGCACACTGTCTTGTCCAGATCCAAGAACCTCATATGCATACCAGCACAGACTTCAGGTCTTTTGGCACCATCCCAGGCACTCTTGGCCTCACAGGGTGTGATGATGTCAGTCTTTGGTGGCAGTGGCCCAGCCTACATTGTGCAGACAGCTTCTTTTGCCCAGCCCACAGCAGGGGCATCCACCTTCAACTCCATGCAACCTTGCACAACATTGTCTTGGCAATAACAGTGGCCTCCTTGGCAATATTTGGCACACCCAGAGCATTACAGGGCATCATTCCCATGCTCTCCATCATTTCCAGCTTCCCTGGCACCAAACTTGTACCTTCAACAGCCCAGCCCACAACTATGGACTCCATGCATGATGACACATGACCATTTCCATCCTTGCCATGGCTCACAACAATGGCATGACCATTCCAGGTGTCTGGACCACACTTTCTTCAGCAACATCCACAGGAGAGTCAATTTTGGAGATAGGGGAAGTATGGGGATATGGAGGGCACTTATTGTTCACCACATGCTTGACTAGTACATGATCATCCTTTTCACAGTTTGATGCAGCCTGATGGCTCTTTGGCATCAGGCTCACTTGCTTCCTATCCATAGCACAACTCAGTGAACAGGTCTTGATATGAGCACTCACCATCATCCCATGTGCACCCACAAGCCATTTCCACTGTTTTGTAGCTAACCCAAGCTTCTGCACTTGCAGGCACATCGAATCACATAGCTGTTTGTTTAGGAGAAAGCATGCATTGTGCTCTGACTTCTCCCAGACAGGTCTTGCTGCCTCAGTGTTGCATGGTCATTGAGCTGAGCCATCAAAGTGACCCCAGATGCCATGCATGCACATCTCATCCTCAAAAAGCCTCACAAACACTGTCCAATTGCTGCCTTGCCAATCAAGTGAGGGAATAGAGTGAGGGAGATCAAGGGAAAGGATTGGGGATAACATCTTGAGTGAAAAAGAATGTCATATGGCTTCACCAATAAAACTTGCAGCTGCCAGTGGTACAGGCAGGACCCATAACATTATGTAATAACAAGGTTGTAGATACAGGTGTTCTTCTGCACAAGAAACACCAAAAAGATGTCCCAACAACAAGGACAATAAGCACTGATACCAGTCAGTAAGTAAGTTAAAGAAGTGTAAAGTAAGTTCTCACCTCAGTCTTAAAAATGACACAAGGACTGAGGGGAAAAAAGGGATGAGCTATCATAAATAGGCTAGATAAATTGCCTGTGGCTTAGAACTGTATGGTAGCAGAATGATCAAAATAAAAAGCAGCAATCATATGTTTTCTGCAGAGAGGAGACAAAAGTTTGTGCATGCACCAGTTTGCAATTCCAACATGCCAACCATTCCATTTTTCTAAAATGCAATGCATCCAGCAAGCTCATATGCATTGTCACAATTTACATTGATAATATTGTCCTTGCATCACACAGTATCAACAAAATATAAAATGTGAAGGCAGTGCTAAAACATTCCTTCAACATGACCAACTTCAGTGAAATCAGCTGGATTCTTGGCATCCAGGTCACATGGGATCACAAACACAAGACCATTGTCCTCTCCCAGGAAAAATATATGTACATGCTGTTATGAGGCACTTGCTTTGGCACCTTGTAACAGTTTTCTTTTCTGCTTTTTTTTTTTGCTTTTTTTTTATCTTACTTACTATAAGTGTAGTATTTAACTACAGCTGTGAGCTTGGCTCCTACTTATAGTAAGGACTCATTTCCTTGTCTCTTTTTTAGTACTTAAGTATTTACATACTCAAAGTGTGAGCTTAGCTCCAAGTACTATAAAAGACTTATCTTTTCTTTTTTATTTATTTACATTTACTTGCTAAGGACTGTTATTATACAATTAGCAAGGACTCGATGATGAGCATCACGTGCACATAATGCCGGAAAATGACCATCAGTGACATCAGGCAAACACAGCGACATTAACACGCCGCATGTGAAAATCATCCACAGTCGCTATAATCGCGCATTCACACAGGCGTCAGAAAACAATACCGGGTCGGCCGACAAGGGATAGGACGAATAGGCCAAGGCATGGTCTAGACCCACCAGAGTAACCATGGAGGTACGAGTCGCGAAGTCAGCATTTGGTGCGATCGGCGCTATTCCTCTTTTGCTTATCCGCAATAGTATGATACTCTATTCGCTCACATACAGACTCCACTTCATTTCAAATATCCCTATGATCGACCAATTTTCTGTTGTGTTTTGTTGTGCTCCAGTCTTGGAGCTAGGCTTGTATTTAGATAGCGCATCATCTGTCGAAAAAGACCAGATTCCCCCCCCGCCCTCGATTGGACTTCTTCTCCCATCCAAGTCGATAATCAAAAAAAAGGCAAATATCAACCTTCCCTCCACATGTCTTATTATCAAGAAAAGTGCGTGTTTCCCCATAAGCCGCATCTATCATTGCGTTGCGTAGCGTTCTCCATTGCGTTCTCCATTGTGTTCTCCATCGCGTTGCGCTGCATTGCGTTCCCCACTGCGTTGTGTTTTGTTTTCACTACATTGGATTCTCTATCGTGCTCTCTATTGCGTTATTTTGTATCCACCCTATCGTGCCATATCATCGGTTTATTACCCAAGTCGCGTTCATCTAGTAGCTCTAGTCGAATCGCACTATCGCCCCTATCGCCCTTAACTACTAATACTCTCTACTTTGGTGTCTAGGGAACTTTACGGCTCACACCCTCCAGCAATTGCTGTGGTTGTGGTTGCTTTCCCCTCTCAGCCCGACACAGTACAAATCATCGTCTCATTTCATCTTTGTTTATCTTTGTTTACTTCTCATTCATTTCATGCTTGTGGCTGAGCCACTTACTATATCATGGATGCATTATAGGTTGTGTGACATCATTGATCCATGAACCTTATGTTGGAATATCCACAGCTTTCATTCAGCTCCACTCTACATGTCTTTATTATATCCTCTAACCCACATCTTATCTAACACACATATCTCTTAAACCATGTTCTTACAAAATGCTCTGATTACAAACTTTCACACTCCACTTGAACCTTGTTCAATGTGCACTACTTATACTTACTCCCCTACTTTCAACCACCCTTAGACATTATCAATAATGTCTAAACACATTACCATGCTCTGGGGCTTTTGCCTCACCATCTACCACTACATTCTCATTGCTGCAATCCAACCCACCATCTTCTTCCTCACCACTGTTGGCTCATTCCTGTGCAGACACCCTATTTACTGTACTATCTTTAGGACTCTGGTTTTGTATAAGTAGTTGAAAGACTGGTGGTCTTAAACCTCAGTCTTGTCAACTTTGCAATCTAGGGGTTCTCCTATACTGCACTTGATCTAAGCTCACTAAAGTCTCACTTCACTCTCTAAGGACTAAGTCTAAGATCTCTAAGTCACTTTAAGTGTCACTAAGACATCATAAACTCATCACTCTGGATCCTCATATAGTCATTGGTGGAATCATCCTCATCACTATCTCATTGATCCCGCTCTTCATTGTCATCAGGAACATTAACTATGCTTATCAAGTGCACACCAACTACCTTCTTACTAGGGGTATTGTTTTAGCAAGCTTTCCCTAAGACCATCCAATAGGCTGCTCTTAGCACATGCAGGCTTGGGCAAGCAAAAATATTGATATTATAAGTGAGAGTGTGTCCCTGAATGGGGAGAGAATAGTCAACATGAGCTGCAGCAGGTAGGAGTGGAAGTGAGTGCAGCAGAGTAACATGATGTGGTAAGAGTGCACTGCAGGGTGTAAGATGGCAGTCCTACATATCCCATAAGGGAGACCAGTGCACACTCAACTTAGGAATCAACCAAAGAAGAGGATTTGCCAGCCATAACAAGCTGGAGTATATTCAGCTATCTAAGAAGACTCTATATACTCTAGTTATGCACACATGGACCAGTGCTGTAACTAAAGGGCAGGTCAACTAGACAATACCAACAGTAAGTATGACATCATGCACAGCATGGGCACACCCAGACAGTAAACAACAGTAAGTATGAGATGATAAGATAAGATGTGTAAAAGTAAAGATAAGGGATCTTACCTTATCAGATCATCAGATAAACAATAAAAGAATGTAAAGAAATAAAAGGAAAATAAAGGAAAATAAAGGAAAAAAAGTAAGGCACAAATGCAGCCTGACACAGGAAGGAGTAAGAAGAGGACAAGATGGGAATGAGGAAGATACTCACTCAGACAAGGTAGGAGATATCTGAGGAGATGTAATGTATGTAGTCCACCTTATATAGTGTTGGCCCTGTAAGGTTGGGGCAGAGAGTGTAGTGGTAAAGTATAAGGACTGCCATATAGAGGCAATGTGCATCATGCAGAGAGTGATGTGGAGTGTGAGACTTGCATGCAGAAGAAGTGGGGGCAATCCATGATGTCATAATTATGTATTGCATATGTAAGGAGTACATGTAGAGTGAGCATGGAGTGAGCAGGGGAAAAGCTGAATGAAAAGTAGTAAGAAACACACAAAAATGTTACCAATATATCAACAATGTTCTTTGCAGATATGGTCACCCCATCACTCCAAAATGAGCAACTCATGAAGCTTGATGCTCCAGAAGAAACAGCAGATGTTCACAGGTACCAGAGTGCAGTGGGCACACTCATGTACACAATGCTAGTGTCAGAACACTCCATTCTTCTTGTTATTTCACAATTCTTTTGACACTTATTGCTCAAGATCTACTCAATATCTCTTATCAATATCATAGATCTCTTGTGATATCTCTATGACTCATTCCTATTATTCATCAGGCTGGTTACTCATTACCTATGACACATACTCCCACAATGACTGTGCAATACTGTGCATGACATCATGCTATCCTTGATACTATACCTTATATGCCTGCCCTACAGTAATATACATGGTCTGTGTGCTGAGTATTTACTATATATACTGTACTTCATAGTGTACTTGTTCTCTAGCTTAGTACTCTGAGACATCCACTTCATAGCAAGTGTTACAAGGCACTTACTTAGGCACCTCATAATGGTTTTTTCTTTTCCTTTTTCCTTTTATCTTACTTACTATAAGTGTAGTATCAACTACAGCTGTGAGCTCAGCTCCAACTTATAGTAAGGACTTGTGAGTGCAGAAGGAGACAGGAAGTGATGATAAGAATGACCACTAGGTCTGCAACACAGGAGCCCCACATGTTGGGGAGACAACAGATGAAGAGGGGGAAGAGGTGCTAGCAGAGAGGAAGGGCACCAGATGATGGGGGTGCAGACAGAAGAAAGATGCTAAAGTCGATGCATAGGTATGTCAGATAGAACAACTATGAAGAGGAGAGATACCCACCTCAGCTATGAATGTAGAAAGCTGAGGGGGAGACAACAAGGGAAAGAGGAAGATATAGTAAAGATACAATAGAATTAGAGAGGAGCTACAAATGTAGAGACAAAGATGTATCCAAAAGAAGGGAAGGACAACAGATAAGATGAGATAAAGATGTAGATGTAGATGAGATGAAGATAAGATGAAAGAATAAGATATACAGATAGAGATAGAAGATAAGATAGGGAGAAAGAGACTGCTCAGTGTCATGTAAAGAGATAGATATTCAACAGGACTCTATCTCTTTTCCTTTATAGTACTACAGTATTTACATACTGCACTGTGAGTTCTACTCCAAGCACTATAAAGCTTCTTTATCCCTTTCTTTCCTTATTTATTATAACATTTACTTGCTAAGGACTGTTACTATACAATTAACAAGGACTCATTTCATTTCATCTTTATTTGTCTTTGTCTATCTCTTATTTCACTGGTGCTTGTTGTTGAATATTCGTGCATACTGTTAACCTACACTACTTACTATGTTTGTTTGGCTTCTCTCCACACACCACATATGTACACATTACCTACAACACATACTATACTTCTTTAACTCCTCAGACTACTTGCACCTCTGAGCACACTCACACTCCACTCCCCACTCTGGATGATGTGCATCCTCCCTATACATAGTAGTTGTTGTACTCCACTATCTACTCTCCACTACAACTCTATCACTACACACTATATAAGATGGACTATTACTATACAAACTCCTCAGACATCTCACATATTGTCTGAGTGAGTATCTCCTCCACCTCATCTTATCATCCTCTCACACCTACCCTGCAGCATACTTTCACCACATCATATCACTACTGTGCTTGTGACTCTACTCTTACCCTGCTGCAGGTTCATACTTACTCTCAGATGTCTCACATATTGTCTGATGTACTTTCACCATGTCACATCACTACTGTGCTTGTGACTCTACTCTTACTCTGCTGCAGACATGCATCTGCCCACTTCCCTAGTCATGCTAGGATTCTCATACATCTTATCACTTATATACATTATAGCTGCAGCTGTCTCCCATGTCCTGTGTGTACACTTGTGGCTGCTAAGAGCAGCATATTGGACAGTCTTAGGGACTGTTCAATGTAGTGCTCCTGGCAACATGGTTGTAATAGGCAATGTAAACATTCCTAGTGATGAGGATGATACTGCTGATGACTAAATGATGATGAGTTTCTTAGCAATGCTTAGTGACTTAGAGATCTTAGACTTAATTCTTAGAGTTATGAAGTGAGTGGAAGGCAAGTTTTAGGTCAAGTGCAGTAAAGGAGAATCCCTAGATTGCAAAGTTGACAAGACTGGGGTGTAAGACCACCAGGCTTTCAACTACTTATACTAAAGATGAGTCCTAAAGATAGTACAAACAAATAAGGTTTACTGATCAATGATGATTCTGCAGCAATCAATGAGATCATGTGACTAGAGACACATCCATAGTAAACTACTAGTGAGCAGCCACTGTTGCAAGGCACTTGCTTTGGCACCTTGTAATAGTTTTTTTCTTTCTTTTCTCTTTATCATACTTACTATTAGAGTGTAGTTTTACTACAGCTGTGAGCTCAGCTCCAACTCCTAATAGTAATAGTAAGAACTCTATCTCATCACCTTTACAGTACTATAGTATTCTTATACTTAGCTGTGAGCTTAGCTCCAAGTACTGTAAAGTGTCTTTATCCCTTCTTCTTTATTTATTACAACATTTGATAGCATGAAGTTCAGTGTGGTGGTCATAACTAGGCTGGGTCACTCCACTCAAGGAGGATGAAAGGGTGATGGTGGGTAGAGTGAGGGCAATAGCTCAAGAAGAGCAAAGAGCAACATCATGATTGTGAAGTATAGGTAAATAGTGAGTGTAGGCCAATCCATGATGAGGGAGAGTGACTGAGTAGTCAACTGGTAGGTAGTGTCCCAGAGAAGTCCCTAATATACCTAAGAGACCTGTGCACAGACCAGCTGAGGTGTACAGTAAGGTGTTGATATGTGCTGCTGTGGGGTGAAGGGGGATAACTGCTAAGAGTGGCCTATTGGACAGTCTTAGGGAATGTCTGTAATGATACCCCTGGTAACAAGGTAGTGGATATGTGCTTGATACATGTAATAGATGTTCCTAATGACAATGAAGATTGGGATCAACAAGATAGTGATGAGGATGATTCCACCAATGACTATACGAGGATCCAGAGTGACGAGTTAAGGATGTCTTAATGACACTTAGAGTGACTTAGAGATCTTAGACTTAGTTCTTTAGAGGATGAAGTGAGTTTGTAGTGAGCTTAGGTCAAGCACAGTATAGGAGAATCCCTAGATTGCAAAGTTGACAAGACTGGGGTTTAAGACCACCAGTCTTTCAACTACTTATACCAAACTAGCATCCTAAGTATAGTAAAGTTACACAGTAAGGTGCAGTATTGCGCAGCAATACACAGTAATGTGCAGTAATGTGTAGTAAGATGCATCTGTTGTGTAAGTAATGTGACTTAGCCACAGGTGTGAAATGAACAAGAAATAAACAAAGACAAATAAATACAAGATAAGACAAGTCCTTGCTAATTGTATAGTAATAGTCCTTAGCAAGTAAATGTTATAATAAATAAAAGAAAGAGAAAGAAACTGATAAGTCTTTTATAATACTTGGAGCTAAGCTCACACTTAAGTATGTAAATACTTAAGTACTATAAAAGAGAAAAGAGAAAGGAAAGATAAGTCCTTACTAAGTAAAGTGGAGCTAAGCTCACACTTGTAGTAATAATACTATGCTTTACTAGTAAGTAAGATATAAGAAAGAAGAAGAAAAAGAGGAAAAGAAAAAACTGTTACAAGGTGCCAAAGCAAGTGCCTCATAACAATAACAACCACAGCCCCAACAAGTCTGAGGGATATGAGTTGTAAGATCCTCTAGACACCAAAATGTAGAGATTTAGTTGTTTAGGGAGATGCAATAACATGATGTGACTGGGCAACAATAGGGTGACAAAACAAAAACAGGATGCAATGCAACAATCTGAAATGTGAACACAACACAACACAACAGAATAAAACATGGAAGAGAATGCAATGCAGCTATAAATTCAACCTACAAGGTACACACACTATTGATTTCTGAGCAAGGCAGCAAGCAGAGAATAGCCAGGACATAAAACAAATAGGCATCAAGCCCAAAACAGATTGAGATTGAGAGAAGAGCTAAAGCCCATCAGAGCAAGAGGAGAGGGCAAAACTGCCACATCTGTATGATAAGAAAAGAGGTGTACCAGATGGTAGAGGGTACACAGAGGAAAGAGAGAGCTGCATAGAGCAGGTATGTCAGAAGATGGTTGAGAGAGGAGAAGAGATACTCACCTCAGCAACATGCAGAAGTGCTGAGGTGGTATAATGACAAGGTAAAAAAGATATAGTAAGGGCAAAATAGAGTTAGAGGGGAGCCCAAACTGTAAAGAGAAAATAAATACCAATAAGGTGAGATAAAGAAAGAGATAAGTATAAGTGTGTGTGTAAGGGTAAGTCCAGCAGCCTAAGATAGCCAAAAATCAACACACACTTTCTTGACTATAAGATACACAGAGGGAAGAGCAGAAAGTGCCTTTTCACTTTGAGACTTGGATGGGAGAGGGGAGACAAGTCATGGGTGGGGGAAATCTATTCATTCTGTTGATTGACAAGCCATATAAATACAAGTCTAGCTCCAAGACTAGAGCACAACATAACAAAACAGAAAATTTACAATGTAGGGTCAATCATGTGAGCACAGGAGAGAGCAGGCAATGATAGTGAAGAGGAAAGGGAACAGGGAGTCTATTGAAGAAGCCCACATGGTGGGCAGAGCAAAGAGATGATGGAGGAGCTAGAAGAAGAAGATGCCAGATGTGAGGGCACAGAAGAAGATAGCTCAGCTACAAAGGTAGAAAGCTGAGAGACAACAACTATACCTAGAAGAAGATGACACCAGATGTGAGGGTGCAGAAGAAGGTAGGTAAGACAAATATCTAGGTAAGTCAGAGATAGAGAAAGAAGGTAGACAATACTCACCTCAGCTACAAAGGTAGAAAACTGAGGTGGTAATACAAAAGGGGGAAAGAAGATATAGTAAGATGGAGATAGAGTTAGAGGAGAGCTACAAATGCAAAGACAAAGATGTAGCAAAAAGAAGAAAGGAGAGGAAGATAAGATGTGGATGTGGAGATATGATGAGATGAAATAGAAGATAAGATGAAGGAAGAGATAGAGAAGGCTCAGTGTCATACAACACAACAGATATTCAACAGATCATAGGGATATTTGAAATGAGGTGGAGTCTGGGCATGAATGAATAAAGTATCATACTATAATGGATGAGTGAAAAAGGAAAAACATTGATCACACCAAATGCTGACTTTTCAACTCATGACTCCAGAGTTATTCTGGTAGGCCTCAACCAAGCCTCAGCCTATACATCCTATCAGTCCTGCTCCTCATTGGCCAAACCCAGTCCTGTATTCTGGTGTTACAAGGCACTTGCTTTGGCACCTCGTAACACATTTCTTTTCCTTTTTCTTCTTTTTTCTTTCTTTTACTTACTAGTAAAGCATAGTATTATTACTACAAGTGTGAACTTAGCTCCACTTTACTTAAGTAAGGACTCATATTCCCTTTCTCTTTTATAGTACTTAAGTATTTACATACTTAAGTGTGAGCTTGGCTCCAAGTACTATATCAGACTTATCTTTTTCTCTTTATCTTTCTTTATTTATTGTAACATTTACTTGCTAAGGACTATCATTATACAATTAGCAAGGACTCCCATCTCTTGCTCTTATTTACCTTTGTTTATCTCATGTTCATTTCACGCCTGTGGCTAAAGTCACACTACTTACACAATGGATGCATCTTACTGCACATTACTGTGCATTACCATGTATTGCTGCACAATACTGCACCTTACTGCATAACCTTACTATACTTAGGACTCTGGTTTTGTATAAGTAGTTGAAAGACTGGTGGTCTTAAACCCCAGTCTTGTCAACTTCACAATCTAGGGATTCTCCTATACTGCACTTGATCTAAACTTGCCCTCCTCTCACTTCCTAAACTCATCATCCTGGATCCTTGTTTAGTCATCAGTGGTATCATCCTCATCACTATTTCATTGATCCCACTCTTCATCATCATCAGGAACATTTATACAGCATATCAAGCACACAACAACTACCTTGTTACCAGGGGTATAATTATCACAAACCTTCCCTAAGACCATCCAATAGGCCACTCTTAGCAGATTCTGGTTCTGTACAACAGGATACAAACTCAGAGAGTATTGACAAAGACAAAGGTAAGCTGCCATTGCTAAGAGCGGCCTATTGGGCGGTCTTAGGGAAGGTCTAAGATGTTACTCCTGGTAACCAAGGTTTGAATATTGGTTTGATGAACGTAATAGAGGTTCCGAATGACGATGAAGAGTGGGATTAGTGATATAGTTACGAGGATGATTCCACCAATAACGATATGAGGATCCAGTTTGACTTAGTGTAAGATGTCTTTAATAGTTTCTTAGAGTTCTTAGACTTAGTTATGAAAGAGTGAAGCGAGTGGTTAACAAGCTTAGATCAAGCGCAGTATAAGGAGAATCCCTAGATTGCGAAGTTGACAAGACTGGGGTTTTAAGACCGCCAGTTTGTCAACTATTTATACAAAACTAAAGATCTAAGTATAGTAAAGTTACGCAGTAGTGCGCAGTAAATAAACGATAAGGCGCAGTAATGCACAGTAAGTGCGCAGTCCATGTGATGTTAGTGGCTCAGCCACAAGCGCGAAATGAACAAGGTATAAACAAAGGTAAATAGAGGCGATAAAGGAGAGTCCTTGCTAATTGTATAGTAGTAGTCCTTAGCAAGTAAATGTTATAATAAATAAAAAGAGATAAAGAGAGAAAATGATAAGTCTTTTATAGTACCTGGAGCTATGCTCACACTTAAGTATGTAGATACTTAAGTACTATAAAAGAAAAGAGAAAATGATAAGTCCTTACTAAGTAAAGTGGAGCTAAGCTCACACTTGTAGTAATAGTACTACACTTTACTTGTAAGTAAGAAAAATAAAAGAAAGAAAGAAAAAAAGAAACCATTACGAGGTGCCAAAGCAAGTGCCTCGTAACAGCCATAAGCACATATTATTTTAAAAGAGAAAACAGAGGATAATAATAGTAACAGATGAAATAGAAAATATGGACACAAACCCTCCTACACCTGAGGAAGCTATCTTGGTCCATAAGGATGTCTTGAAACTGATTAAGCCACCTTGGCAGCATGGTGGGGGTCACAATCTATTTGAAGGTGATGAT
The DNA here is from genome assembly GCA_003314395.1 of Albatrellus ellisii. Classification (NCBI taxonomy): domain Eukaryota; kingdom Fungi; phylum Basidiomycota; class Agaricomycetes; order Russulales; family Albatrellaceae; genus Albatrellus; species Albatrellus ellisii. The sequence continues at coordinate 128,187 of QLPN01001147.1, forward strand.
TACCTTTGCAGTGGACTTGAGATGCTCAAGACATTCCTATTGCATTACTCATGAAGAAAGGATCCACTTCAGTGGATAGCAGCATCACTTGCAGCAGCAGAAGCATTCAAAAGGGACCATATAAAGCACAACAGCTTTGTATTTAGGCATGCACATTCATACTCGACCATGAGGACCTTCCCAACACTTCTTATGGGTTTGCCTCTATGCTGTAGAATGGTGAACTTGCAACAGAGATTGAGGAGCACCTCTGTGGGATTTGGGAAGCATGTTAAGACTAGTGATATAGTATCATTTCTGAACTCACCAGAAATCCAGGCTAGACATGGGCTGAAGAAGACTATCACTGCCACCACAGCATGTCAGTGGATGCATATAATAGACTATTGCTAGATGAAGACACCATCTGGGCAGTATGTTAATGGACATAATCATGAGCATGTTGTACTTTACCAGCAGACCAGATTTCTTTCTCAGATGGATTTTCATCAAGGCACCATGCAAGTACAGAAGGATGGAGCTAGGATCATTCCAGTGAAGGTCCACAGCTATCGAAACAATGCACAGTCACCCAGCATTGTGATGAGTCAACTTTCTATGCCAAAATCATCTACAAAGCCTGGCATGAAACCCTTTGGTGTTGATGTCCCCATTGTTGATAAGGATGGTATGCAGGTCTATGGACACAATGATAAATCATTGAAGCAGAGGGTTCAAGTGGCAGATGGTAAGCTTACTGATGGAATGTAAAAATAAGTGTACAAGTGCAACAAACAGGAAGTGATGTCTAAATAGAAATTAACTTTTGGTGCCATAGATGATAGATGTGGCACAAAGGCCTGATAATATGGAGTGATACCCATGGTAGGGCGTACGACAGATGAAGAAGGAGACTGGAAGAAGACAATGACAGAGAATATGAGGAGATTGATGTAATGCAGACTTTTTAGCTGGAGTTGTAAGATGATGAAGAGAGAGAAGATATAGTGTCAGTAAGATAGAGTTTGGACAGAGCTACAATGTGTAAACCAATCAAAAGAGATAAGTAAAGAGGTAATCAGAAGATAGGTAAGATGAAGACAAGATAAGATGAGGACACGATTAGCATCGTGCAGTGAATAATAAATTCAACACGGAACACCCCAGCTGACACACTGGCCAGCTAGCCATGAACATGCAGGTGCTTTCAAAGGGATGGCACAGATTCTCACCGAACATGGATTGACAGTGGCCTGGAACCCGCCCACATAATGCCCACAGTTCAAGTGCCCTCCCATCAATGGTATTTGTTGTTGCCAGTACATCTTATACAACCAGCCGGACTTTGTTGAGGGAGAGCCTTTGCTTGTAACAGCATGCAAAGCTTGTGGGTTTGAGGTTATCTCTCTCCCAAAGTTTTACTGTGAGCTAAACCTCATTGAACAATGTTGGGGCTACACTAAGTGTAAGTACAAGAATTTCCACCATCTACAAAAGATGCCAATCTTGAACATGATATTATTGAGGCTCTCAACACTGTCCCACTAGTCAGTATGCAGAAGTATGTCACACTTCTTCTGTAGGTTCCGTTGGTCTTGATACTATAGGCTGATCAGACAATAGGTACTTCACCTGTTCACTTTGATTCATGGATGTATACCAGAAAGGTCTGAATGGCACACAAGCAACATATGCATCCAGATGCTATTGTGGACCCATACCATTCCCATTACAATTTTCACAGAGTTCACAGAAGCTGGCATCCAGTCTCTCTTATGAATTGCGTATCTTGAATTCTTGTTTATACTCTACTGCTCTCAACATCTTGTATGTACCTTATAATAATTACCAGCCAAGTTATCTGGCTTAACAGAAAGAAAGCACACAATGGTCATATTGTGTCACACGTAGTCGAAACTGTTTGATTCTTATCTTACCTCAAAAATGATATCTACGTACCAGTTTTAAGATTAAGGTGGCCGAACACCACTTCGAGTACAGTACAGTATTGTAGTAGCTCTAGCCTAGTGTCTAGAAGAAACGCCACTCACTGCTTTGAACTGGAATCTCCAAGAGAAAAAGGGTTTGGTTACATAGATACACTCAGTACCAGACCATGTAATTCCAAACAAAAAAGATAAAGGGATAGGGCGCAAAAAATGGGGTTTCGAGCTGTGAGGTGGCGGAAAGTCGCGCGACGCGAAACTACCGTACAGTATTTCTTGTACCCAACGTGATCGCAAAGCATTCCAATCATGTGATCGTCAATAACACGTGGTCTTTGATCACGTTGTGTTTTAGGGCAAGCAGGTCTACAGTCAGTGTTCGATAGCACATTCACCATGTCGTCCAAAGCCGAGCCGCTATCCATCGAATCTCTGTTACAGAAGCAAAAGGAGGAGAGAGAAGCGGCTTCTAAGGCGGGTCAATCCTTCTGTTTTAGTCTCATTGTTTCACATCATTCCTGCAGCCGAGATTCCTCTCCAGAGAGGAGCGTGCTCTTCTCGCGATCGCAAAGCGAGCTCAAGAGATTAAAGAAGAGAAGGCGAAAGAAGAGAACATGCGAAAAGATCGAGAGACCTTGGAAAGGGAGGCCGAGTTGCTCCGGCTGCATGAGAGGGAGCGGAGTGGGAGCAGCAGGTATGGCAGTGGTGGTGCTCGGTGTCAGTCATTAAATCTCATTTCTTCAGCGTTATATTCCGTCTTGACCGGTTTCGCCTTTAGTCGACGACCGTTACGATAGGGATAGAGACCGTGATAGGTATGGCAGACGTGACAACCGCGACAGGAGGACTCAGGATGACCGGCGTTCTGGGTACCAGAATGGTATCCCCACGGCTCCTCGGGCAGATCGTGCCAAAGGTCCCCCGTCCGGTCCAGCCTCTTCCAATGCACTACCATCCACTCCTTCAGCTCCTGCATCCATGGCCCCCCCGCCACCACCTCCTGATCCACGCTCGAGCTCTTCAACCTCAGGTCCCGACTCGTCAGCACCCTTTGTTCCTCCCATAACAGACAATGACCTCACTGCGATCCGTTCACGGTATCTCGGGGTCGACAAGAAAAAGCGCAAAATACGCAAGATGAACGACCGTAAGTTTGTGTTTGATTGGGACGAGCAGGAAGACACGTTCTCTCCCGATGCGCCTGCGGCAGTTGGTAGTCAACGTCAGGGCGCGCAGGTGATGTTTGGACGCGGTCACATCGCCGGCATGGACGACGGAGGTTCCGCACACCGGCGGGGTGGCGCTGACAACAATCTTGCTGACGCCATGGAGCGAAGGCGGGCGGCGAAGGTTGGATATGATGATCGTCATTGGACCGATAAGCCTTTGGAAGAGATGAAGGAGCGGGACTGGCGTATATTCCGGGAAGACTTCAGCATTGCCGCGCGAGGTAACGTCTAACTTTGTGTCTAGGTCTGCTGATCAACTGAGTACGTGGGTTTTCAGGGGGCAATATTCCCCATCCTTTGCGGTCTTGGACAGAGTCCGCCATTCCTCAGACCATCCTAGGCGTTATTGAGGAAATTGGTTACAAAGAGCCATCCCCTATTCAACGTCAAGCTATACCAATAGGCCTCCAAAATCGAGACATCATTGGCATAGCTGAAACTGGTTAGACACTGACTTTTGTATACTCACATTCGAATTGCTGACTGAGTTGCAGGTTCCGGAAAGACGGCCGCATTCGTCATACCAATGCTTACGTTCATATCGAATTTATCGCCCTTCACAGACGACAACAGACATTTGGGCCCTTACGCTCTCATCCTCGCCCCGACGCGTGAACTAGCACAACAGATCGAAGCAGAGGCTCGGAAGTTCGCTTCTCCTCTTGGTTTTCGTTGTGTCTCCATTGTTGGAGGAGTACGTTTTCTATGCCCTTGCTTAGTGCGTTACTAATGGCGATGCACTCACCGTCCAGCGTGCTGTAGAAGAACAACAATTCAACTTGCGAGAAGGAGCAGAAATTATCATCGCGACGCCTGGTCGATTGAAGGATGTCCTTGAGAGACACGTTCTAGTTCTATCCCAATGTCGCTATGTCGTCATGGACGAAGCCGATCGCATGGTGCATCTTGGATTTGAGGCCGACTTGACCTTTATTTTAGACAAGCTGCCTTCTGAAACAATGGATGGAGAGGACCAGGGCGAGCAGATGGACGTGGACGGTGAGACCATGGTCAAGAAGGGCCGGACGCGTGTGACGACGTTGTTCTCTGCCACCATGCCTCCTGCCGTGGAGAGACTAGCGAGGAAGTATCTGAAGCGTCCAGCCATCATCACGATTGGTGAAGCTGGAAGGGCAGTCGATACTGTCGAGCAGTGCGTGGAGTTCGTCACTGGAGATGAAAGGAAAAAGTGAGTTTGTCATCTGTGGCCGGTAATGCGAGTAATTCTCATGATGTTTCCCGTCTTAGGCAGAAATTATTGGAGATCCTCAACACCAGAGGGTTTCAGTCTCCTATCATTGTGTTCGTCAACCAAAAGAAGATGGCAGACATGGTTGCGAAAGAACTGTCACGAGCCGGGGTACGCTCTTTTGATTTTATTACATCACACTCCTTATCTCATTGCGCCTCTAGTGGAATGCATCTACTTTACACTCAGGCAAGAATCAGGAACAGCGAGAAGCTGCTCTGCAGTCATTACGTAAGGGAGAAGCCGACGTGCTCGTCGCTACGGATCTTGCAGGGCGAGGTATCGACGTACAGGATGTCTCACTGGTCATCAACTTCCAAATGGCGAGTACCATCGAAGCGTATGTGCACCGTATTGGTATGTGCCCCTTTATCCCCGTTCTATCTTGGCATAATTATGATTTTTCATCTGTCAGGTCGTACTGGTCGTGCAGGCAAGCAGGGTACCGCCATCACGTTCCTGACGAATGATGACGAAGAAGTCATGTGCGTGTTATCCCCTTCAAGACACTGTTCTATCTCAGGTTTTCCTGCTTTCCTTACTGATCATGTTTCCCCCTGTATCATTCTAGGTACGACTTGAAGCAAGGTACGATACATTCTTCCATTGCCGTATTAGCGATCACTGCGGGTGCTGATACCAAGCTTCATATCTTGTAGAGATATCCAAGAGTCCTGTGTCGAAGGTGTCTCCTGAATTGGCGCGGCATGAGGCGGCACAACATAAGGTTTCAAGGGAGATGAAACGGAAACGAGATGCAGAAGACGAGTAAAGATATCTGGCTACAGTATGGAGGAGGTGCTTTTGCTAGGGTACATCCGGGCAGTAGATGTTGAGCTAGCACGTATGTAACTGGCTTGTGGTGTGTATTAATAGTGACACACATTTTATGCCTTCCTGGTTGGGCGATGTCTGTACAGCGCTTGGGCTGGTTGAGCGGATAGGATAGAAGAAGCTGCTGTCCTTCGCTAGCGATCTGCTCCTGAAACACGAGAAGCGCGTTGAGTCTGCTGCTAATGTAGGGGATTATTCGCTTCTGACGTCGGCGACAGCTGGTTCGAGGGCAATATCCTTACTTCCATTCTCGAATCACTCCGCCTGTGCCATCTGCTGCGGACGCACTGGTTGATTATCTTGCTTCCGCAGCGGCCCCCCAGCGCACCAGTTCATCCGGGCCGTGCGCCACTACTGTAACGTCGTCTGCGCCCGCCCACGCCTACACTGCACCAGCACTAGTGTCGCAGCCCCCGTCCAGTGGCGGAACGACCTCAGCGGCTTGTCCCCCGCGCTCTCCGCTCTCGGCGCCACCCGTCCGGCCCCTGGCGGCGACCGTGCCTCGCCCCGCCGTTCGCGGCGGCAAAGTTCTGGCCTCCCCACCCTGCAGATTAGTGTTCAATATTCAAGGTTCGTGGTTTGCGCGGGCAGATCCACGGTGTGTGTATTCCTATCCGATGCACGGGAGGCACTGGAACCGAGCGCGCAGGCAGTCAATACACGAGCACCTCCGATTCTCGGCGGGTTCTGAGACGGGGTCCAGACGCGGCCTGTGGGTGTTGATTATTGGATCCGTGATGCTGCGGCGGTGTGATGCCGGGCGTGCGCGGAGCTGGCTGCTCGGCGCGGGACAGGAGATGGCTCGGAGTGGGTGGCCGGGTACCCGATTTCCGTGGGCGGGGTTCAGGCAGAACTCGTTATCGCGCGCGATTTCAAATTTGGTGGTGCCTTTGCGCGTACACACTACACCTTGTACTGGATCCGGGCCAGGACACCCCGCTGCCACAGCGGACGATCTGAGACACGATGCGACGTGGCGGTTGCGCGGAGGAGACAAGACCAGAGCAGACCGTGGTGTGTGCTAGTAGTGTATGCGCGAATTCTGCGCTGTGACGGGCTTTATTTAACGCTGGCGACAGCTCGCTTAATCAGATCTCCAACGACGTCGCCCGCGCCGTCACCACAGGTGTCCATGTGTCACGGCCATCATCGTATGTCCAGGCCTTCCCAATCTCATCAATTGTACATGTGAGTGGCGCTCGTGTTGCGGGCGTACGTACCTGACCACAGGCCTACAACACAGATACCCAGGAGCAACGACTTACCCGTCGACTCTAACCCTGGTGCCGCCGCCGTGGCTGGCTACTCCCACTTTGCAGCCGTGCGAGCCCATGTACCTACCGTGGGTCTAGCGTTCACACGCGCATCCACCGGCCTTCCGACACGCACACACGTGCACACGACCCTGATTGTGTGCACGCGTGATCGGATTCTTGAAGGAGGTGCGCGTGCAGTTTATTGCACCTCCTTCTATACCGTACGCGTACGTACGCGCTCTGTGGGGAAGGCCGCTTTTGGATATATTTGCGGTATGGGGTAATTTAGACCGGTTCAATTGGCTCTGGGGTTGGCGAAGTGGGGTGTATGTCAGACGTCAGATCTGGTGGTCGGTGCGCACGATGAATTTGGGTCTCTGGGAATATCTCAAGGTTGAAGACAGGGGTGTCGAATATTAATCCGAAGCGGCTTCCGGTGGGCTGGGGGGAAAAAAATCGATATTTGGTGTATGCGCCCCTGGAGGCCTTGTACACGTCACACCCCCGAATCGCTGCCCTACCCCAGAGAAGTTGTGCTCCGCATGTGCATGCATGCGCAGGCAGGCTTCGGAGATGGGCACGGGACGGATCATGAGACGCCATTTCGTCATCGGTACTGAGAAAACCGATTGCATGACAACATGGCGACTGTATTGCTGTCACCGTAACAGCGCGCGGTGGGGTGACAATAGGGTAACTGTGCCAGTGGTCGGCCCATGGGCGGGCCGCGGGGGGATCACTCGGCCTAGTTGCGCAAGGATTTTAATCAAATAAACGTGATGGGTGCGTGCAAGCAGCACAGCACGACAGAACATATAGGCGACCAAATGTCGTGGGCGACACCGGGGAGATATGGATCATGTGTGCTGACAGAGTGAGCCGCGGGCCGCGGCAGGACATGACAGGAGCAGAAAACATTGCCGGCAACCGGTGCGCCGTTTAGGTATATGACACCTAGAAGGCAAGTCCGATCCGGAATGGGAGACGGCCAGAATATCAACGAGGAGCTGGTGACAGACTCGGCGAGGCAGGACGAAGAGCAAGCGAGAAGACTATACTTGGCAAGGATCGGCGACAGTGATAAAGATCTGCCGCGCGCCGCGCGACCGATGAATGGGCACAACAGAATATACAAAGCGAATCACTAGGGATGCACTGGTGGAGCACGACGACAAGAATAAATAGGAAATGAGGGTAACGCAAGCACATTTACATACGCCGCGTAGCTCGCGATGGACGAGCCATCATTTCCGTTGCATACATGCACTAGCATCAGCGGAAATACGAGGGATGGGGGATGATCGCATGACACACGGAGTGACATTAAATGCAGCAGGACGAGTGCAGCGTGAGCGCTAGTTGGCTGCTGCGCCACAGGCCACACACGTGGCCAGGTAGCCGGTGGGCGATGACCACACAAGCCGTAGTGACACCCTCTGATTAGAGGGAGGAATAGAAGGCACAGGCGAAGCACGGGAAGCCAAACCCCCGAAAGAGCAAAAGTGGTGCGACGAGAAGAACGGGAGATATCTGTTCGGGGCACGGCGCTCGAGTTTCGTGGAGTTGCCGTACACAGAGTCAAGAAAAGTAGGTATAACACGACGCAGGATTTGTAGGGTGGGTGTCAGAGAACAGGCGCGTGCGGAAATAGGGTGGGTCTCGAACTGGGTGGGGAACGGCAGGATATTGACCAGGGAGGGAAGCGTTGTGTCGTTGGCAAAGGCTTGGCGAAGACTGAGGAAGTGCAGATCCAGTAACGGATGTCACCGGTCGAAGGCATCGATATGTGAAGGCAGACGCCGGAAAAGGGACTGTCAGTGTGAGCACAGGCCGGTCACAATAGCTGTGCGGTGACGCGCTGAGTCGACGTGGCGCAGGGGTTTGGCAGAAGACGAACGTGAGAAGGAACTTAATGAAGGCGCAGCACCGGGAAAACTTGAGGGAAAACGGGAGATCCCTGGCAAATGCATGGTAAGCAAGATGGGCGTTGAATTGAGACAACACAGGCTGACAACTATTATTGTCGCGAAAGAGTATAACTAATTGTAATGTCGAATCTTGAATGGACAATGTAACGACCTCATTCACAAAAATCAATGAGCCTGAAATGAGGTGTAGTATTCGCCGACAATAGGGTGATTGTGAGCATGGACACAGGCTGTGATGACAGCGGCAGGCAGCAAATGGAACGGCGGCGTTGTTCGGGGCTTGGCGGGGAGGGCCGAAGTAGAATGGTGATCTGGATGCGACTGAACACCGGAGAAAGGCCTTGGCTCGGTTGCTGACCTAAACCGTTCTAGCAGCTCGGCACGGCGGCCGAGCGTGACACAGATGGCGTCACAGAGCACAGAGCCAATCCGTGGACCGGAACGGGAGCGGACTGAAGAGAAGCCGGGGGGGGGGTAAGCTGACAGACCGTAAAAGATCTGATAATGTTGGGGCTACGACCAATGGGCCAAGGGCTGACGCGGGTTTCAGGGGCCCAAATACAAGCCTTGGGAGGAGTACTAGCAAGGGGGGCTGTGACAAAATAAGGACAGGAAGGCGGGGGCGGGGGATACGTAGAGGCCGAGGGGAACCGAACCACGTCCTCTCTTTTTACTCTCCGATCATCCCCCCCATCTCTTCTCTCTCCCCTCCGCCAGGCTGAGCCTCTCCTCCTCAATGTTGTCCACTCGCTCTCCTCCTCCCCCTTCCCCCTCTGTCCATATCCTCGTCCGTTCCTCCCCTCCCCGCAAACCTCCACTCCTCTCCCCCACTCTCGTCACAGACCTCCCCTCCTCCCTCGACAATGACCTCTCCCCGTCCCACAATACTGATCCCCCCGTTCCCAACGAGCAGGTACCTCTCTCTGTCTCTTCTCTTTCTCTTCTCCCCTTACCGTTTCTCTTTCTCTTCAGGCTTCTCGTCTCACCCTCCCTGTCTTTCGCTCTGCCAAGACAGCCTCCCCCCACACCCAGCCTGTTTCTCCTTCCTCCGAACATCCTACCATGACCTCCCGGAAGGGGTTCTGCGCTCGCAAGCGCTCCCTCGGCTTCCTATCTCCCTCCTCTCCTGCTCGTTCTCCCCACGTCCCGTCCCCGGAACGCCTCTTCCCTCCCCCACCAGAAACTATTGACCCTCCCAAGTCCTCCAAGCATATACCAGGGCCTCTTCATGAACTCAAGCGCTTCCTCAACAGTCATATTCCCCACCACCATCACAGCAATCCCCCTTCCTCACAACCTCTACCTGTCACTCCCAATGACCCAGCCTCCGCCCCTTCCCCCGCTGACCCTTCCCCCGCTCAACTGCGCCCTCCCGACTTTGAGCACCCCGCCCTGTCCGACGCCTCCTCATCCCAGCCTTCCACCCAATCATCCACCCAGCCCTCCACCCCCCTGTCCAATAATTCTCCTTCAATACCCTCCGCCTCTGACGTCAAGATCCCCGAAGCGAAGCCCCCTAGAGAGCACAAGCTCACCGCCTTCATGCGCAGAGACAAAAACAAGGACGACAGGGGGCGCAACAAGTCCTCCTCGCCCCCTTCGTCGCGCTCCATCAGCAAGGGCTCCTCCACCAATGACTCTGCCCTCACTCAGCATCAGCCCCAGAACCCGTCCGCCCGTGCTTCGGGTAGCTCAACCCCCGCATTTGGTCATCCCCATCACCCAATCACCTCGCTATCAGAAGCCACTCAGGCACATTTGTCCAAGAAGTATGGCAAATGGGGTCGCGTGCTCGGCTCCGGAGCTGGTGGTACCGTTCGTCTCATCAAGGCCAACTCCAAAAACGGTGGCAACATCTTCGCCGTAAAAGAGTTTAGACCCAAGCGCAGCGGTGAGTCTGAGAGGGAATACCAGAAAAAGGTCACCGCCGAGTTCTGCGTCGGCTCTACCTTGAAGCACCCCAATATCATCGAGACCATCGACATCGTCTCTGATCACGGTCATTACTACGAGGTGGGCATACCCTTGACGTACTCTCACTCTCAGGACACGTACACACCTCTTCGCCTAGGTCATGGAGTACGCTCCCTATGATCTCTTCAGCGTCGTCATGTCGGGCAAGATGTGCCGCCCCGAGATCTATTGTGTTTTCCGTCAAATATGTGATGGTGTGCAGTATTTGCATGAAATGGGCCTCGCCCACCGCGACCTTAAGCTAGATAACTGCGTCATGACCACCCACAACGTAGTCAAGCTAATTGACTTTGGCACCGCCACCGTCTTCCATTATCCTGGGAAGGCCCAACAAAAGGCAAGCGGTGTCGTTGGCTCCGACCCCTATCTTGCACCAGAGGTCCTCTCTGCGCAGAGTTACGACCCTCGCAAGACTGACGTGTGGAGCGTGGCCATCATCTTCATGTGCATGATTTTACGCCGTTTCCCTTGGAAGATCCCAGACTCCAAGACCGATCCCAGCTTCCGCGCGTTTGTCAACTCCCATCCTGAGCTTTCTGAAAAACCCTCACCGAAGCAATCTTCCCCCGTATCACCGACCTTGCCCAATGGTGGTGCCGCCGAGGCATTTTCCGTATTGCCCTCCCGATCCATAATGAATCCAGAGCCATCCAGCCCATCCCAGCCCCGCAACAGTACCAGCAGCGCCCAGGCAGATGAGAGCGGTAACACATCGACCACAGATGCCGACACCTTCTCCAGCAGTGCTCAGTCATTTAACATGAGAACCACATCCGGAGGTTCTGAAACAGAGCTCACTTGTTACACACAGCAGTCGAGTGGTTCAGGCTCCTCTGCGTCAGGGAGCTCAGATGCAGAAGGTCTACGCCAAGGAGACATGCTTACCGTAGGCTCCCGTGCACGCTCGATAGCGACTCTGCCCGCCAGGATGCCTCACTGCGTCCACACTGTCGGCTGCGATCCGTCGGTTCAGATCTTTGCGCGCCCGGGGACATCGACAGAGTCTCTGCCATACATTTCGAGTCCATATCGCTACCCGTCATCGACCACGACGCCCATCGCCACGGACAACATGCCTACGCCGACGCTGCGCCCAGCGTCCATCGGCATGTCTTCGCCGCAGCCCCGGCCTGTGACGTTCCACGGCCTGATCACTTCCCCTGCGACATCGCAGGTCGAATCTCAGGGTGTCCAGGCAGAGGCATGCGGAACACTAGGACCGGTCTTCGAACGTGAGGAAGAACACAGGGAAGACAAGGCAACTGCAGTGAATGGTGCGATTGCCCCCCCATCTCCAAGCCCACAGACCACCCGGCCCCGTGCCGACAGCACTACGTCCGTCGCGACGTTCAACGGCGGCGGGCGCGGTGCAGAATCCATCTTCCGCCTGCTGCCACGCGAAACGCGTCCGGTCATCCGGCGCATGCTGTTCGTCGAGCCCGACGCGCGCTGCACACTCACTGACCTGCTCAAGGGTCGCGGGAAGACGTCCGCATTGCTCTGCGGGTGCGCTGGCGCCCACGGCGGCGGCGGGATCGACACGCCGCCCGGCGCGTGTCAGGACCACAACTGCACGCCCGAAGAGGAGGACGACGGCGACGCATGGCTGAAGAGCGTTTGCCCGTGCTCGCAGCATGGCGTCAAACCCGACCACACGCACATCAAGGTAATGGTAGAAGAGAAGCCACACAAACGGCGGTTCTTCTGAATGCAACAGTGCGGTGGAGACGTGCGCGGACGGCGGTAGAGGATCAGAAGTGTGTCGATGACGGGGAAAACGGACCTGACCTGGACATTTAGAGTTAAGCGGAAACTCAGCTGTGCAGACTGCTAGCGTTACTCGCAGCGCGTCGCACAGCTCTGCACATATGTGATATCATGTTCTATATCTCAACAGCGTAACGTTTTTCTTCTCGCTCCTGCTATGTGTCCTCTGCGTGGTCGACTTATACTCTGTTTTTACTTCTATTTTTTGACTTTTCTTTTCTTTTCTACACCTCTTTTACAGCCTATTAGATTCATCTAGTCTTCTGCGTTCCATGTCATGCTACTTATGCTCCAGTCGCGTTTCTTCGCTTACCCCTGCGACGACGACCTGTCGCTAGTTGCGTGGCTGCACCTGCCATTGACAAGCGGTCATGCACCCACGGCTTCAGGATAGAAAAGCTTTTCACGTTCCTTTTTACTGTTCTTCCGCACTGTACATCTACGCCTTCATAATATTATCTGGCCGCACTGGTGGTACGGCTGTCATCAGATCGAGCAAGAAAAAAAAAGTAAATGCTTTGGATCACATTCCTTGGAGTCCGCCACAATGAACATTACATGCAACTGACAAGTCGATCTGCTCATGGCGCATAGCGTTGGCTCCCTATTTTCTATGCGTGATCACATCCATGCACTACCGAGTGCTGAGCACTGAGTACTGAGCGCCCACCTCGTTTCTGCACAAAGGCTGTACATCGCCGTGCGGTAAGGAGATTATGCGTTACAGTAGCACTACTGTACTGTCGCGATCGACTGCGCGACTGCGCCGCGAACGGATCCTGCACAGGACGCTGCGGGTCCGCGGTCGTGAGAGCCCGCACATCCAGAAGTGAACGAACGTGCATGCGTACGCGTCCTCTCCCGTGCTGCGCGGGTAGGGCGAGATCTTGTCTTCTACTGGACGGGGCGCTGACAACCGCCCCCCCCCCCCCCCCCCCCCNCCCCCATCGTTGCAAATAATAGCAGCACTGGGGAGCACGAGTTGCTGGTGGCGCGAGGGGCGCGCGACGACGGGGGTCGGTGTTCTAGACAATAGCGGCCGAGCACTGGGAGCACGAAGGACTGCTGCAGCCCGAGGCCACGGTGCTGTAGTGGCGCGAGGGGCGGGCGGCGACGGGTCGATTATGTTCCATCGACTGATCGAGAGTTGAAGCAAGCTACGAAGACGCTTGGTTCTCCGGCGCTGACCTCAGCAGGGGAGGGTCAGTTCCTGCGATTGAGACGGCGCTGCCTACTAGGGCACGCTCTCGCCCGGTGCTGCTGCTGATCGGGACTTCCTGTTGCAGCACCTGCGCGCTGCGACTTTTCATTCGGCACCCTACCCCTTTTTCAGCAGTGAACGCATGTCCAGCATCTGCGTAGGGCCGTGCGCTGTCACCGAGATGACAAGGCGCGTCTTGTACCTTGCAACTTGCGCGTGAGGTGGGTTTCCACATAGGGTCGTGCTCCTCATCGGCCTATTAAGGACAGCGTGCTATGCATGATGCATGATGCAAGATGGCCGCTCGCCGGCTGTTTTAGCTGCTAGACTCAGTATGTCGTGGTCTGCCTCAGTCGCGGTATCCAATTGAATTATGCATAAGCGTAAGCTCGTGCGGGCCGATGCTCTGCATTACAAGCCCCCATTAACTGTCGCTCACTCGCTCTTGATGCATAATATTGCCTTTGGGTCGGGCGCTCCCGCTCTTGAAAAGTGCACCTGATAACGCATAAATATGGAAACGGTGATGAGTTTTATGCCGTGCTGTGCTGTGCTGTCTGTGCAATGGATCCGAGTCATGGAACTCCTACAGGCGTGTGCGTGGCTAATGGCTGTGTGCCATTGTGTGCCGTTGTTCTACTCCTGTCCCATATTATCAGCCACATTTTTAATACTCTCACTGACTGCCTTATACCCAAATAACATCGGAAAAATATATAGTCGAGGCATCTGCCATTATATTATATAGTTTTTATGAGCGGTAGTAGAGATTTGAAGGGGCTACGGAGCATATACGGAAATGCTGTTCGACTCGGGTCCTAGTCTCCTTCACAAACCTTATACACGTACCCGGATCTATGATGGTAGGATAGGGAGATGTGAAATATACTATAATTGAGTCTGATAAGAAACCATTTGCCTAAGGCGGAGAGGCGTACTGATGAAAGGTGTGAAGCCATGCTTGATGGCGACGAGGGGAAGGGGGGTACACTACTTGGGGCTGAGTACCAGAAGTGGTAGGTGTGACGAGGTGAGACAATGATGGTGTACATGGTGAGGCATTCAAATGTCTGAAGCAGCGACGAGTCCTGAATTTCCGTAACGTGACTATCATCTAGATGTATTGGGTTGTGCATTAGAGTTCGTGAGGGGGTGGGATAAATGGCAGTGTATGGCGAAACTCCGTGTTCCTGTATGACATGAAGATTGGGTTCCTCGCCGTCTTGAAGAGAGGAGCCTTCTCCCCGAATGTACTCCTCGTTTCGACTGCAGCGTGCAGGCTTGTGAATAGACCTTCAAAGCGTGGGCTGGAAGCGAACTTTGCATAGGTGTTCATAGGACTTTTAGACACCCACCCAAAAGGGAAGGTTTGCGTCCTCCTTGTCAGTACCCACAAATTTTTCTTGTCCTCTTCGCCGCTATTTCCTCATTTCAAATACTGTATGCCTCCTATACCGGAATTATCCAGTCACTTGGGCTGTCAACTCAAACATCATATGCAGACATAATCAGCCATTCCCCACGCTGAAATTAACCGATTCATCAAGACAGGCAGGTTATCTAGATCAAGTCGGTCGTGAGGGGATGAGGGGAGGAAATTTGATCAGACAGATGTGTCACAAAGTTGATCTTATACAGTGCCCAGAGATTGGCAGCTGAAACCTTTGCACCGTTGCTCTCTATGAGCTTTTTGTTTCTTTGTGTCCTTCATCTCCTTGCCTTCTATGAGCTCTGTGCTTTCTTCTTACTTTAGTCGTTCGTCATACCGTTCTCGGACTGTTTGTTTCGAGTTTGTCTCCACTCCGTTTGAAGGGCAAGTATTCGTCTTCAGGGCCCCTTCACCTTTTTTTTTTTTTTGCCTTCGAACATCGTGCACTTTCTCAGGTGAGCAGAACAACTCCTTCCCTGAACCCTTTTGTCACGGTACTTCATTCCCGTTAGTGTTTGTCATCTTTTTGTTAACCCACCTGTACCCGGCATTTTTTTGTTTTGTTCTATAGTCTTCTTTTCATTCTTGTTCTCTCTTTTACTTCTTGTGATCTAATCGAGTCTTGCTTCTAAAAAAGAATTCTTCCCGGACTGTTCCTCAATGTATGTATGAGGGTGGCCGCGATTTCACTATACAGTATTCCTCCATCTCCAATACTACTAGTACCTTGAATTGAGAGCAATTAGACGTAGCATAATACAAGAGACTAGGTTTCCTGGAGCGACATTGGTTGCTGCGTCACTACTCATTTGGTGTCGACGCATCTCAGCACAGATCAACATTTTACCAAGCATTCGAGATTAATATGTCCAGTTCAATGTGAATTATTTCATATTTAGCTCCTGCTCTCACCCCAGAAAGTTTGTGCTGTTATTGTTACTGGCACTGGCCGAACCTGGTGAGAATCGTGACGAGCAAACCCCACAACCCGAACAACGACGGTCTCTCGGGACCCTCGAGACTCAGAAGAAAATCAAGAGGGTGGAACCACGTTGCATTCAAGTGCAGTATTGTAGTAGCCTACAACAACAAAAAAGCTCTGTAGCGCGTTGCCAAGTGTCGTTTTCTTCCGCTGCGTCAGCCACAGCCCCCCCATCTCAAGAACACCCATATCAAGGATTCCGCACCTGAATCTGTCTCAGAAAAATCATAATTAGCTTAAACATGCGTATCAATGAACCCTCCCTTTTTCTTCTTCTAGAAAGTAGAGTCTTCGAATCCGGGCCATCAATGCCCTTACCGTGTGGATTTCGCATTCCTGCAAACTTTTTTGGTTCCGCTTCGAACAACGGAAAACAAAGAGGACCATTCGATACGTCGTAAAGAACGTTGACAAACGAGTGTGGAAAGCATCACGGCCAACTGTTTCACCTCCTGTCCAATTGTTCGTCTCTGGTCCCACGGTAGTAAGAAGACTCGTGGGGCGTTATCCAACCCATGGTTATGAGCAACGGTAGCTGCTATTGTTTGTGTGTATGCACCCCAATATCCGGCGGCCCTTGGATGATCCAACCGGCCAAAGCACCAAGATCATCGTGGACATCGGTCAAAACGAGCGTGGTTACGATGCTGTTGTCACCATGACAAGCGGAGACAGATCGCCTGACGTTGACCTCGGGGCAGTGCAGTAATAGAAGACGTATTGTTTTTGCAATCTTGTCTGCCCAAAAAAGTTATAACGGATATCTTTTATACGACATGTGGCTGCCGGCGGCTCCCATCACGTTGTGTAGGTGACCTTATGGTGCGGCAGTGTGTGCGGAGGTCACACGTCCTCTTTTGTCGTGCTCTGACTCCCTTCTGCCCAATGTTTCCTGCAAAAATAGCAGCGCCCAATACATCGCATAAAAATGCGGCAACAGACTATACTTGGGGGGTCACCCAGTCTAGGAGAGGTGTAGCACAAGGATCAAATCGCGTTGGCGCGGCTTGTGCATGTCGAAGACTCGACACTGCAGATGAAAAATAGACTGCGGCGGCGCAGGGCAGCGCATACTTTATTCGTCCCACGTAGGCAGTATGTAAGCAATAAGCACACGAAAGCAACAAGCACATGGCAGCTCTGCATTTACCAACTACAGCTCATCTCTACCATGCTGTGGGGGTTGGTCGTGGGCGACAGGCGGGCCAGGTGGAGATGCAGCAGGAGTCTCTGCTGCCGGCGCGCTCTTCCCCCGCATCTTCCGCCGCTCCCTGCGCACTTCATATCCCGCCACACGCAGAGCCTCCGCGATCGCATGGCTGTCCAGATCGCCGTCCTCGCGCTCGCCATCATCCTCTTCATCGCTCTCCAGCTCGATATCGCTGACGAACTCGATAAGCATATCCCCATTGTCCATCATGACATGCGGGGCCTCGCCGTCGAACAGGTTGTCGCTCTGCAACAACGCCTCGAGCGTGCGCCGGATCGCGGCAGCCTTGTCCCCCACGGCAGTGTCCTTTGTTGCCTTTGCGTCTACGTCACCGCCACTGCCACCGACTATGGCATCAGCGCCGTCAATGGGTGGGGGCGCACGGCTCGATGTATGCGCGGGGAGGCGGAAGGGGTGGTCCGCCTCGGGGAGGGCATCCCCTACGGCGGTAAGCCCCACGGAGTCGACCACTTCGCGGCAACGAATGAGCGCCTCCTCGCGCTGCTCGAGGCGCGACTTGAAGCCGGGCTCGCCACAGAGACGTGGCGTGTTCATGACGAGTACATAATGACACGTTTTGGTCTCCTTGACGAACAAGATCGTGTCCGTCATCGTCATCGAGCAATGGAACTACAATACGGAATCAGAACGTTGATTTAATTTATACCGTCCATCGCGTTGCTTTTTCCTGTTGGCAACGGACAAGAGATAATAAGGGACTGACCTGCACTTCTATTTCGCGCCGCTTGCCAGTCTTGTCGCATAGTGTACCGTCGCCCCACCGCTGCACGAGATAGCGGGAGCCTGCGTTGCGCGCGAGCTCGAGGTTGGTAGTCTGATCGGCGACGGTGAGATCTGCGCCGTGCTCGGTCGAAGGTGCGCGTCCTAAATCGTAAGCTTCCCACTGTGCTTGGGCGGGTTAATACTAAGAACACGAGAAGAGATGAAGGACTGACGTCGGGGTCCTCTTCGATTGCGTAAGTTTCTGCAGAACAAGGGATTTAGATTGTCAGCGAAGCCAGGTTCGATTGGGTCTGTGCATTGCTCACTGGGATTGATCGGATGAGGATGTATCATCTCTCGGAATTGCCGCACATGAGAATTATGGCAGTAGGCGTAAGTGAACCATCCTTGGCGATGCTACGTAGTGCATAAGACACGGAAGGGGCAGTGCTTGTTGAAAGACATGAAGCATACGTAGATGCATGAGCCCGCGAGAGGCTGCAACAAGGACCAACTATGCGTGGCCGTGGTCTCGGCAGGTGGCTCTTCTGGAGATGGGCTTTGTTGTTCGACAGGGGGTGGAATAAGGCATAGATAAGAATTACGAGGCCCTATTTTCATGTGCTCTAGGGACAAAGACGTCGATGCAACGGGCGCGTCTGTCTGAATAAGGAAAATAAGATGAAAGAAAACAATACCGCGGAAACAAAACAATGACGCACCGGACCCGTGTCAGCGGAGCCAATCTCCTTGATGAACGTGACCCTACGGTCCCAATGCTCCTCGTGCCAGGGCTGTCCGAGGAACTCGAGTTCTCCGCCTCGCAACCCATCGCGTAACCACCGCTCCGCCGTCTCATTGAGGACGGGGAGGCCATTGAGGAATGTGACTCTGTGTTTGGGGAAGGCGAAGGGATCCTCAGGGAGGGAGTGTGGGGGGCGAGCGGCGACGGCTGTGGAGTAAGAAAGCAAGAGGGCAGAGAGAGAAAAGAGGGAGTGGTACATTGGTAAGGGACGATAGGGAGGGCCGGCGACTAAGCTTGGTGGCGTGGTGGCGAGAGCGGGGATATGCCTATTTAGGCTCCGCGAGTTAATTTGCCGGAGAGAAAAAGCACATGGAAACGAGAGAAAGGCGTGCGGAAGTAAAAGGGGGGGAGATATTGCGGAATGAAAAGAAAAATGCAGAGTGGCGAAGGAGGAGGATACGGCCAAGGGAGGAGACGCGGGATTGTGAGAGAGCAGGGAATTGTCATGGGTGATTTTGGGCCTGAAAAGGGATTTTTCGATTGACAGGACTGGAAGGCTGAGAGTCAGAGGACGTATTTAATTAATTACGTACTTCCGTCCCCGAATTCCAGGGGCCCCCAGCCAACGCAAGGTCTACGTAGAAATGATAATAAGACGGACCAAAATTGGCTGAAATATACGCGAAAAGAACTCTATTCGGCAGGCCAAAATATTCATTAAAACGAGGGCTCTGTTCTTCGCCCCCGCCCTTCACCAACTACGCTCCTCCCCCATTCCCCTCTACACTCATCATGTCGGCTTCGCCAGCTCCAGACGATGCCCGCGAGGACTCTAACAAACCTCTGGACGAGTTCGACGACCCCCCTCCTGCTCCCAATTCCGAATCAGGTCAGTCCCCTCATCGACTCTCAACCGTGCGCATCGATCGATAAGACGCGTTGAATGCAACCGTGCCGCCTGCAATGTGTGCCCTGACTGTCCCTCTTCCAGGTCCTGCTGGCAATGACCCAGCTACGGCTACTCCACAGAAGCGCGGACGAGGTCGTCCCAAAGGAAGCAAAAACAAGAAATCCTCCTCATCCACCACCCCAGCAACGACTGCCGCCGCAGCCGCAGGG
Organism: Albatrellus ellisii; assembly: GCA_003314395.1. NCBI lineage: Eukaryota > Fungi > Basidiomycota > Agaricomycetes > Russulales > Albatrellaceae > Albatrellus > Albatrellus ellisii. The sequence continues at coordinate 147,758 of QLPN01001147.1, forward strand.
TCCTCCACAGGGCAAAAGAGGAAGCGGGGAAGGCCTCCCAAGGTATGTATGTTGCTCTACTCTTCAGTGTTGTCCACCCAACATGGTGGCGTTCGATCTCCAGCCCAAGAAACCGGAGGAAGAGACGGGGGAACCGCCCGTCAAGAGGAAACGGGGCAGACCTCCCAAAACCAGACTAACGGAGGCCTCTGGCGACGATGCAGGAGACGCAAGTGCTCCAGAGTCGGGTACGAAGAAGAGAAGAGGCAGACCGCCAAAGCCAACATGATTCAGCGTCCTGATTGGATTGCTCCGTACCTTTTCCTTGGCTCCTTTTTTGTCGATGTCTCTTTATCTACCCGACATGACCGATACATCTTACACCACCCTGCACCTCCGATCCTGTCTGTCCTCTCTCTTGTCGAACTCTTTATGTCGAACCTCCGGTGCTCCATCACCCTCGTCACCCCCAATATTCTATTTCTTTCTCTACAGTCATCTTGTACTTCCCATTGCTGTCGTCGTAGCTCTTAGCTTTATTCCTCGGTGAACACGGTGTTTTCATAGGGTCGTGTTATTGTATGAATGTTACTGGTCGGGGCGCGCCTCGATTGTTGCTCAGTCTCACCTTGGTTCATACCCAATGATTTGATCCGGTTGTGTGCTCCCCCGTCCATAAGCTGATTCCCAAGCATCATGCTCATCAATCACCGCGGAGAAGCGGTTCCCGACTCGGCAGCAAAAATCCGGTTTTTCTATGCAGCCATATTCCTGGTCGAAATTCCACTTCGATGCCCCTATCTATTATAAGGCCCGTAATGCCGCATACGCGGCGAAACCCGCTACCATTGGTGCTCGGGGCAGGGATGGTGGTTATAGTTTTCAATTTGAAGCAGTGATCATCATGTGGAATTGGATGCCAAGTACAGTAGTATATGGTATGCGTGTTACGGGCAAGAGGGTCTCATTTTATTTGGTTTGTGGTGCGATATGACAAGCGGATCGGAACAATTTGTGGGTGAGAATTGTGAGAATATAAATGAAAGCATGGACGATAACGGAAACGACCGTGTTTCGTTGATTTTTTAGAATCGCACTTTCCTCTTTTTGCCCATTGCGGCGTCGGTGGGAGACGAGAATTAGAAACCAAAGCAAGAAACAGAGAACGTTCGTGCTGAGGGCGGATTCAATCGTGAAAGACAGGAGGAGACATAAACGAAAGCCGCAACGAGGATACCTTTGGCCTTCGCGATTCAATTATATTATCAATACAGCAGGTGCAAGTCCGGTGGGAAAAAATATTGAAAGTCAGTTAGATCTTCCATCGGGCACCGAAAAACGGCGCGATCACGGACTACAGCACCTGTCGGTAGCGGGAATTATTCAAAACATTCTATGTATGACTTCGCATGCGTTGGAATAATGTCATCCACGTCAAACCTAGAGTAACAGCACCAAGAACCACCGTGCCGGACAGCCCAACGGTCTTCAGGGTTTGTGTCTGCTTTTCAGCCTTTTTCTTGGCTGTCGCATAACTAATATCAGGGCGGAACGTTACCATGGTGTACAGAGGTATCCATCCGTTGGGAGAATTGGAAGGGAACGTAACGCGTGATAAGAGAAGGCTGAGGGAATCCAAAGTATGTTTCCCGTGTGAAGATAGGGAGTATAGAAGATTGTCCACCGCTTTTCGGAAGATATATGTGGGAGTCGTCACTGAATGGCGCATCTCGACGCTGGAAGGGAATGGAAATAGTGTAGCGATCAGAGCAGAAGTACAGAACGAGAAACTCACTAGTTATCCATCGCAAGATCACATATAGCGACGAGATCTTCATGTCTGGATTCGGAATATCGCAAGAGAGCTGCCGCAAGTCGAGGATCGACGGCATCGCGTGACTCCAGCGTGTCGCTTGCAAGAACTCCCGTGTCCCGCAACAAGACGGTGAGAACTCGTACATCTTCAAGACCACAATTCAACCCTTGTCCATAGAAAGGCATCATGGAGTGAGCAGCATCGCCTAGAATTACAACACGATCCTTATAATGATATGGTGTGGCCTGCAACAACAAATACCTCAAGACTCACGAGGTGTCCATGAGGATGACTGGACGAACCTTAATAGATATGAGTGAGCTGTGAGGATTGTGCTCAAATGAATTAATTAAGGATTTCTCTCCAATAAGATCAATAGCGTCAGGAAAGTAGCATCTGAACCAAGTGGTGATAGCGTCGTGACTATTCAGACGTTCAAATTCTCTCATTGGAGCGAACAAGGTGCATGTAAAGCTTTTATCCTTCCCCGACCCGGTGAGCATTTCGCGTGGCCGGGAAAGGAGGAGAGCTCACTTTGTTTGGCAAGGCTATTAGCATGAAGGAATGACGCGGCCATACATGTAGATGGTTCGGATCAAGGAGAAACGTAGGGAGGCCGTCCGGCAGTTGACCCGGCGGGATTTTGAGCTCCATGTATTCATGAGGAATATACTGCTGCTGAAAGTCCATACTGCCGGGAAGTAGAGGCGAGGTCAGGATCGTGCCTGGAATTGAGAGAACGAGCAGACCGGACGACTCTCATCAGCTGGCGACGTATGATCGAGTAGCTTCCATCGGCACCGAGGCATAGGTCAAAGGATAATTCGTTGATCTTCCCTGTAACGACGTCATGAGCGGTCAAAACGCGTTGGTCAAAGTCCACCGATGATATCTTGTGTTGGAAAAATAGACGGATATTCGGGACTGCTGATACTTCACCCAATAAGCCTTCATTCAGAAGTGCGCGGTCTATCGAATTGATGCACTACGATCCAAAAAAAAATTGGAAGAAAAAAAAGCAGGTCAGGAGGTGTCAAAATGGAGTCCTAATGTGGGAAAGAATGTAATAAAAAATACCCACCTGGCCATCTGGGTCGTAAGACTGGCTGTTCTGGTTCCCGCGCATGTCGTGAATCATTCGGCCACGCATGGGAATAACCGTTTCCAGAAAGCGCTTTGCAGCTTCGGGATTAATAGCTTGCAGAGCGGCTATGCCGCGAGAAGATATAGCAAGGTTGATCGATCTCTGCTGTGCCGCTGCTTTGGCCTCTGGAAGACGCATATCTGCATTGCGAGCGATTATGAGAAATAAAAAATAAACGATAAATCTGAGCATCTGACACGGAAATGACTACATACCTGGACGAGCGTCGTAGATATCAACCAGCCATCCCATCTGAGCTAGCGACATCGCGGCTAAGCAGCCGACCGGGCCAGCACCGACGACGACAACCTTACGGCAACGAAGATTACCACAATCTATGGCTTCAGTCATTGCTAGTCGGCGAGTGTACAGGATCAAACAGTAGGCTCTGGAAGACGGGATACCGTACGCGTCAATGGTGCCAGGTGCCAAATGAGTCGTTGAATATAAAACGCATATATTGGCCTGCACGTGCCGTGAGCGTCATTCGGTGAGTTTGGATGACCGGTTCTCGGACCTTGTAACTTTCCGGAAATGCAGAGAAATTCAAATGTTTCATGGCTAAGCTTTGGTCGTGTATACGCCGCAAGCCGTCCTTGAATATTTGTTATTCATCAGCTTTCGCATGCCCACATAATGTCGTCTCTTGCTGACATAGGGGCCACGCCCTTTCGACAGCAGTTTGTGTTTCCCACAAACCATGGGGTCAGAGCCACCGTGCGCATTGCTCAAGGCCAAGGCAAGGCTCATCGCCTTCCAATAGTTTAGTCTGACCGAACTGCAGGAGATGAGCCGTGCATATATCTGTGCGGAAATTCGCTGGGCCTGTTGCCCAAACGCGCTGAGGAGCTAGTGCAACAGGAGCTCGATGCCTGGGGATCCATGTATATTTCAGCATCTTCTACCGTCATTGAATGCTGAGGGTGAATAACACGGCGCATATAGGGCTGTTGTCGGCCACTTTTCCCACCGTCAAGGAGGCTGGATGAAGATAACCGATAACGTCAACCCTCTTTTAGCAGAGCTCCTAGGTTAGTGGCAGTACGAGACTGCTTTTTGGCCTCTTTCTCCCCAATCAAGTCCATAATACTAATAGAATGTCCTCGGACCTGATCCTTAGGGGCCAAAGAAGCAGAGGTGGCATGTATGGGCACGCTGACTGCGAATTTGCATCTCATGATGAATACTTTCTATAAACCCACGGCCGAACGGTACAAGATATTGTGTGAAGGGAATGCCTTCCCGTCGGATCGAGTAAATATATTTCCTCTTGCCTACCATATTCCATGTGGAATTGAACCTCTGTCACAGTACGCCTTCGCATCACAATCAATTTTACACGGCCACGATCCCAAGAACACCATTATGGAGTTGTTCCCTCGCGAGGGCGAGTATTACCTTAGAGAGAAGGATATCCTAGATGTTATCGCAAAAGAAGGCCACTCCATTGCGCTTGTCGTCTTCAGCGGGATTCAATATTACACAGGCCAATTTTTTCCAATACAGGCTATCACCAAAGCAGCCAAGGCGCAGGTGGGTGCCACTCGTGCCGAGAGTTCCGCCGTACTTCGAAAAGTCTAGTCGACCAGCAAATACGGTCATTTGTGGTGCTTTTTCTCAGATAGCGCCGTTGCCCGCTATTCCGGCTCCTTCTGATCGATGCTTATTGGATAGGGCTGCATATGCGGGTGGGATCTTGCCCATGCCATCGGAAATGTGCCTTTGTCTCTTCACGATTGGGACGTCGATTGGGCAGTATGGTGCAGCTACAAGTACCTCAATTCTGGCCCCGGAGGAATAGGGGGCCTGTATGTGCATGGGAACTGGGATGATCGGGAGTCGCCAAAGTGAGAATGCCATCAACTGCGGTCATCGTTTTCTGTTCGTTTCCTCCTCCGCGTCATTTTGTTCTGATCGAGTATTATATGCATCTTAGGTACACAGGCTGGTGGGGCCATGATCCTTCCACGCGTTTCAAGATGCCGCCCACTTTCTTCCCTATCCGCGGAGCGCAGGGCTTCCAGCAGTCTAATCCTTCTGTGTTATGTGTCGCCTCTTTACACGGTTCCCTCCAGCTGTTCAAGGAGGCGGGCATGATGGAAAGTCTTCGTGCACGCTCAATCAAGCTCACCGGTTACCTGGAGGCGCAGCTCATCAAATCAGCGTTTTACATACCCCCACATGAGGCTTCCATGAAGTACAATCCGTCAAATGAGAACACGAGGCCTGCATTCACTGTTATCACGCCCACCGATCCTAATTGCAGGGGTTCTCAATTGTCCTTGCAATTCCTTCCGGCACAAAGTCACACAATGCAGAAGGTGTACGGTGGGTTAGTCAGTCTGGGCGTCATCGGAGACGAGAGGCAGCCGGACGTCATCAGACTCGCGCCAACGGCGTTGTACAACAACGTTGAAGACTGCGACAAGACTGTAGGATACCTGGAGGAGGTCCTCAGGGGCCTTGTAGCTTAAAACATAACCCCAGAGATACTGTATAAATACATCGCCGTTACGTCGCCTTCAAGTATCTCCAGAAGCCTTGCCTGCCACAAACTGTCTCACTAAGTGCATGTATTTGTCCCCAAACACCTGGTCATGCTCTTTGACAAGGTACTCCCAATTACAGGAGGCGTTGGCTCCCACTATATCGCGAAGATGATCATACATTTCCTGGCTCTGGTGCTGATCTACCAGGGTATCGCCGGCTGAATGAATTATCATCCACCGAATATGGTTTCCTCCAGACCGAAGCGGCAACGTGGTTATCGAGAACTGGGCATAGGATGACCGCTTGCCAAAAGCATTTGCAATGAACCAATCGAGATAGCCTGGGAAAGACGCAAGTAAGGTATCGATATCGTAGATCCCCTCCGAGAAGAATGCACCTTGGATGGCACGAAGAAGCTCAGGTGATGGCGCCAGTGAAGGATGTGTAGAGTCGAGCAGGATGGAGCCCAGCATGTGTGTGCCACAGCTGTGACCCACGACATAGAGCCTCGTTGCATCGTAAGGAACTCGTGTGTGGCCATCAGGACCCCGCCATGTTAGGATGAACGTAAGAAAATGCAGGATGTCTTCCGCATGGCTTGGATGCTGCAGCTGCACACCGGCCGTGGGCGACAACGGCGTAAGACGATAGTTAGGCACTGCTACAGGACAGCCGGTATGAGCGGCCAGCTTGCGTGCGAACTCGCCGTGATCGGCCTTGTCTTCTCTGTTGGAATGGATGTGTACACAATGTCAGCAAGGCGATTTTTCTCTGAGAAAAGGCCAGAATTTTGCTTACCGACGCCAGGAGCCTCCATGCACGAAGGAGATCAGCGGGGGCGACCGTCCCCCGTCACCGCTAGCTCCATCGCGAGGAACATATAGATCGAACTCTTGGAATTTATTGCGGTGCCCATCGGGCTCTGTGCCGAACAACACGTAAGGTAGGTCTAGAAACTGGTCCATCAATGTTCTGTGTTTAATCCACGATTTAAGGGGTCATTTGACGTTATGGATAACATGATGGGGGATTTTGGTACCACAAGTTAGCAAAGGGGGGTCTCATTCGAGAGGAGAGCCATATCAATTACCATGCAGGCAGGCGGACGATGGTGAAGATACACTGAAACAATTGTCAGTAGCAGTCCCTCGGATGATGAACAGGGTGACGGAAACAACCCGGCGGTGGGAGAAGCCTGTCAATCTGTACAAGACGTATGGGAACAGATACACACACAGTTACGAGAGCAAGGCCACCACATCAGGGAATCTGTTTTCGGTATGGACGGCAGTGTCCGGACGGGGGTTCCTGCGAATATCAGCTTGGTGGAGCCTTATCATTCACTTAGACAAGACCCTGTTGACGCCGTAGACATCCACGCAAACACCTGGATTACACGCAACGCATACAGACGTTTAAAAGCCCCGCAGGAGCATGTTTCCTCTGATAGTTCTAAGCTTTGCCTCGACGAGCGTATGCACACCAGCATGACGTCATCCTGTGATTACAATAGCATTCCACGTTATAATCCTCATTTTCTCTTGACCACTGCTGCAAAATGCCGTTTACTTGCTCCGACGTCTGCAAGGTATCCCCTTCCCCCCCCCATCTTGTGTTGTGTCTGACCTTTCCTTTCTCACATGTCTTCATTCTAGATCATGTATGTATCTTCTTTCTGGTAGGCGGCGCTGGAATAACTCAGACATTCATACATCATAGTCTCGCCATCATCCTGCCTCCTCTCGGAGTGTTTTTGGAACGTGGTTGTAGTTCTGATTTCGTGAGTCCAGTCTTTCATCACCCGCCGTTGGAGCGCTGTTGACACCACACCTTCCAAGTTCATCAACATCCTATTGGTGCGTCTAATTTGTGTGGCGTGTCTACCTCCTTTGTCTGACGCGATCCCCATTCATAGACAATCCTGGGTTACATGTAAGCTTTCAATCAGTGTTGTATCCGACATTCTTTCTCATGTCGTCTTCCTAATCAAGTCCTGGAATCATTCATGGTTTGTTCCATCGTTCATGCTCCAATGTTTCGCGGCTAATCTACCCCTTCCACAGCCTTGTACATCATTCTGAAGTATTGATGTCACTCACTTTCCCCTTACACGAATCCGAGCATGATATAACGACTACCTTACATCCTATCTCTTGCACCTACACTTCACTTTGTTATTATTGTCTACTGTAATATCCGTAGTGGCCACCCTTGTCGATCTTGCGCATCGCAGGTGTGAGGCTGATGTGCAGAGTAGAATGTTGCAGCTGAACTTGCGTTATTTGTGTCCGTGAATCTTGGACCATTTGTGCCCCAGTTTCGTGAACCACGATAAATATTAAGCAATTGCCGCGCAGCTCGTGTGGTGCGACCGGTTGTCTACAGAAGAACACGCTACAATGGAAACAATTGCAATATATTATCTAGCAATACAGTTCCGGAGACCAGTTCACTCATCGCTGTCCTCATCCTCGTCGCCATCATTATCACCATCGTCTTCGTATTCGTCCTCCTCGCTCTCTTGCTCGTCGAACTGCTCAATCATGCGAGCCCCCACCGCCCAACACCGCTTCATATTCTCTGCAAGGCCGTCGGACTTCGTGTCTTCGCCCTTAGCGCCAGGCTGCACATGCCACGCCCGGATATCGTCTTCCTCGACGATATCGTTCTGGTACAACGCCGCAAGAATCTGCCCAAACAACGCCAGCCGCTGCGATGCCGCGCAATGCACCTGCAGAAAGGCAGTCGCCGTCAGGTCAGGCTACCTCGGTTCAAGTGTTTAACGGCGCGTGCCTCGCACCTGCAATATCGACACCGTCTCCACGCTGTCGACGCCCCCAATTTTATTGATGAGGTCGCCCCACCGGTCGATCCACCGCTTGATCTCCGCGCGCTGCAGCGCGGCGCCCTCCACAACGGGGATCCTCTCGACGATCTCCGCGACAACGCATTCGCGGACACGCCGCAGCGACACGTTGCTCGCCATGCGCAGCGTCTTGAGCTCGACGGACGCGTTCTCCACCGAGTGGCCCTCCGTGAACGCGCGCTCGAGCGACTGCTCCACCTCCAGCCGGAACTCAGACTCGGCAGCGTGCGCGCCCGCAGACACCGCCGCCGCCGCCGCCGTTGTCGGGAGGGAGGTGGTCGAAGAAGACGGGGAGAAGGCGTGCTTGTCGAAGTCTTCCTCGGAAGACGACTCTTCGTCATCGAAAGACGTGGCTGAGCCTGAATCGGAGAGGTCCAGGTCACGATGGTCGTCTCCTGTAGCGGGGAAGCGGCGTTAATGCGGTGCTGAATAGCGTAGTAGTGGAGCTAAGTCACCAAGTCGCATGAGCCGCTGGTTATTGAAACTCTCCAGTTTGTCATCTCCGCCGACTTCCTCGTCCGATGCTGATCGTCGCGGCCACACGAAGCCATTCGACCCAGGACCGAGGTTGGCGGACAGAGCTATTTGGTCTGGGAAGGAAATATAATATCAAAACTGTGCTTTTCGGTCCGGATCCTGAAAATGCTTACTCGCTTCGGCCCCCTCGTACTCAGAGTCATCGTCACTCTCATCACCATTCGTCTTCTTGTCCACCGTCTCCGCCCTCCTCTCGCCGTGTTCGCTTACATTTTGGCTTTTGCCTTCCAGTTCTTCGTCCTCTTCACTCATGCTTCGGTCAGCGTGTCCCACCCTCTCATCATCCTGCCACCCCTCCCCCTGTGCTGCCTTTTCACCCCTGTCCCTCACTGTACTGCTCTGACCGAGTGACTCCTCCGCCTGCTTCCGTACCGACACACGCTCAAACTCCGCTAGCCGCGCGCCCGCGCCCAGCCTGACACCGTCGGCGACAAGCGACCCACGGGCCACGCGGCTGCCGTCACCCATCTCGACACCCGCACCGATGATGCTGTGCTCGATGACGCAGTTCGCGCCGATGACCACGCCGTCAAAGAGGTACGAGTTGCGGATGACGGCGTGAGCGCCGATGGCGCAGTGCGCGCCCACCGTCGACGTGATTATCTGCGCGCCATCCGCGACGCGCGTCGATGGTCCGATGAGCGTGTTGTTTCCCACCTTGCATGTCCTGCAGGAACGGCGGCGTGAGTGCAGGCAGCAGCTGATGGGACGAGTGCGGGAGGCTTACCGTGACAGGACGACGGAGTTGCCTTGCGGCATGTACTTGTTGCCGCGCAGGTGATCATACATATGTCCGCCAGGGAAGTTGCTGTCAGGGACCAAAGGGAACGTCCACCGCGAGAGGATGTCCTTGCTGCACCGCACCGCATTCAGTAGCCCATAGCTATGCGCGTCAAACGACAGTTACCTGATGGCATCGTAGCTTCTTGTATCCTTCACCCGCGCAGCATATCCCTCCTTCGCAACGTAACAATATATATTTTTCATGAGCAGGTCTGACGTGAGCACGCCGTGCACGAAGTCCCGGCGGATATCAGCATAGTCGAAGTTATCCTGAAAGAGCGAAGGGACCTGCAGGAGATCACCGCATTAGCCCCAGATCAATGTCAAGATAGAAGACGATGAACCTCCACAGAGCAGACGTCTATAGAACAATCGATAAGGTCGTTCCTGACCTCGATGTCTGGGTGGGACGCCAGTATGTCTCGGGGTATCCGCGCGATATTTTTGGGAGGGTATCCCATCATGGGCTCGTAATGGAGGCATTCGGACGTCTCACCATCAAGCACGAACACCGCTGAATCCCCCTTCGACCTACCAGCACCACCCGCCATCAGCCGCGCTGTCCCCCCATGCCGACGCAGCATACGCACCTCGTCCTGTGGCTCACGCCGCTCTCTTTCACCACCATCGTCATGATCGCGTCCTTGTCAGTGCGGCGGCGCTCCTTGTGCGCGCGCACGACCTCGTCGATGCGGATGTTGCTGACCAAATCGCCCGAGACGAGCACAAAGTCGCTCGCGATGATACCGTGCGTGTAGATGTCGCGCATGGCGTCGCCCGGCGAGTACGTCCCCTTCGCCGTGAGGATTGGCTTGATCCTGAGCCCCGACGCGGGATGTGACCATTTGGAGTTTCTGTGCGACGTGAAATACGTATGTGGGACGGTCAGCGCAGATGATGGCGCGAGGGTCAGAAGAGAGGGACAGACTGTATTGCATCTTCCACTTGGTCGGCGTGTGACCGAATAACTACGAAAACCTCCTGCACGCCGGCGAGAGCCAGGCTTTCCAGCGTCCAGTCCAGCAGCGGAACATTACAGATAGGAAGTAGGCACTAATAATGAACATGTTAGGTCTTGACCATGACGGAATTGCTGCTGCTTACTCGAGGCTTGTTTGCAGTGAGGGGTTTGAAACGCTTGTTGAAGCTATCAGCTAAGATGACGGCCTGCAAGACGTCGTCCTCCTCATCTACCAGTTTCTCTTTCCATGTAGAGGATTTTGGTAGCATATTGCAGGCGTAAGCAAAAGACAATTTGAAACCGCGCCACTTCGCAAACATGTCTGTATGGCTATGGCAACCCCTCACCGTCCTCTGACTGTGCTGTAGATGCACATATGCGTTCAACGTTGAATGCGTCCCTATGCCGCAAGGACAACCGACATTACACAATGAAGCATAGGGACATGCGTGCACGATCCATCAAATCAAAGCGGGTATCGAGGTAAAGACGATTGGATCACTATTAGAAGACAAAAGGAAGGACCAGGCAAGTCGTACTCAGTGGGTCGTAAACAAGAGCTAAAACGCAACCTGGATCCAGGACGTAAAATATATGGAAGCAAACAACGATCAAGGCCGATATCCGGAAGACATAAACATGACTGAAGAGAAGATGGAGCAGTGCGAAACCAAATTGGCAGAAAGAAATGAGATGAGAGCTCGTGACAGTCATTTAATACTCAGACAAATGTCCTGTGCCTCATAGGCCTTACGCCGCCGCCGCAACGACAGGTGGTGCAAGGTCGGCGGGTGCAGAAGGGAGCTGAGGCTCTGGATCAGACGACTCCAATGAAGCAACCGGGACAGGTTCATCAATCTTGGGAGGGTTCTCATCGATTTTTGCAGGAGTAGAGGTGACATCACCCTTAGGCTTGGGCTTGAATAGATCCACAACACGAGCAGAAAGCCGGCGTCCAACCTTCAGCTTAGGTTCCTTCTCTTTGACCTACGAAAGCATAAGCAGCCAATATTACGGCTGCGAGAATAAACTTACTTCTTCCTCCGCTACGGGCGCAGATGATGTATCCTCGGTGGCGGGCGCCCCACTAAGGTCATCGCTTGAGAAGAGATACAATACAGCACCATAAACCACTCACGGTTCCTTCACCGGCTCCGCGGGAGCAGGGGCCTCCTCTGCTTTGACCTCCGCAACGGCAGAGGTTTCCGCAACAGGCTCCTCGGTAGTAGGAGGAGGAGCCTTATATATCGGAATGAGTCGCGTCCAAACACAATATACAGAAACTCTACCTCAGTCTCCTCTGTCTTCTTGCTCTTGGGGCTTTTCGGGCCCGCCTTCCTCTCGGGCTTCACAGCGTTCAGCAGCCTCGCGAGAATGCTGGGGCTCCTGGGCCCACCCTGCTTCTTTTCAGGCTTCTCGGCTGCGTCCTGACACAAAATGAGTCATGGATGGATGACCATCAAAGACGGACACATACGAGAGCGGCAACATCCTTCTTGACGTCCTCTGCAGCGGGATCCGCAGCGCCGACTTCTTCAGTAGCAATGGCATCCTAGGTAATCAAGACATGAGAAGCCATTTTCTGACGCGACAAAGAGGAATGCCAACCACAGGCGCATCCGTCTGCTAACAAAGGAGTGAGGACGCTACGCATGACAAATGCAGAAAGGGAATAACTCACGGGAACACGGGTTTCGTCGACGGCGAGCGCAGGAGCCTCAGCGGACACAACGGGGGTCGGTTCCATAGACATTATGACAAGAAATACGAAGTGTGCTGGCAGGGAGAGCAGAGAAAGTAAGAAGAGAGAAACACGGATGAGAGAACGAGACACACGTTAACGGGAGGGTATAGAAGGAGGAGGAACCTGAAGGGCGCGTGAGTGGAAAGATAGGGTATGAAGAGAGAGAAGGAAGAGATAGGGCTGCTCAACCATGGCCATTTTCAGCCCTTCTTATCCTTATTTGGCTCGGCTCAAATCGACCAAACAAAACACAAGTCTCTCGCTTTTCCACGCTCCAAATCCGGCCTCCCCGGACCTCCTCCTCTCCCCCCTGCCTCAATATTGCGTTCCACTCTATATCGCCCTCCTTCTCTGCTTTCTCCCTACCCCTCCATCATTGTCTGTGACTTTGCTCCTGGTCTGTGCACTCGCCTCGCGTCACAGGTTAGCCTGGAAAAAAAGCCAGGTCTAGTTCGTTTCCAATTCGGTCATCGTGATGTAGGCGAGAGGCTCCGAAGCTCCTATTGTCATCACGCGGCTCGACCCTGCCCCCTGCGTTCCGTCTTCCTACTCTGTCTCTTTTTCTAAGCCCCAACACGCGCAGACAAGTTAATGTGTAGATGATTGAGCGTCGTGACAGTCGCGACCTGGTCGTCCGACTTGAATATTGTGTTATCACGCGTATTCGACGCGCTTAAAGAGCCGAGATGTTGACTGTTCCGCCTTACTAACTGTATTCCCACAATCATACGTATGTCCGATTTCAAATATTCTGTTTTGGTCTTGCTCTTTCCTTCCTCTCGAGCTATCGCATCAGCGCTCGTTGGCATTCGATACATCTCCCTGCTAAAGGAAGAGAGAAGCAATCGAGCACTCCATATGTTAAGACCTGTTGCCTTGGCACGTTCCTGTCCCTCCAATTCAATCCAACTTATGCTCTATAAGTGCCTCATGACCTATTGCGCCCCCATCACCTCCTATTTTCTTAATGCTCACCATTCTGTCATATGACTATCCGTGTTTGCGCCCTACCCCCAAGTCAGCGACCGAGCTCCGACCGAGCTCCGACCGAGCTTCTTTACCCCCGTGGACGTAAAGCTTCTGCGCCTTTCGTCATTCATCAACATGACCGCCAAGGTACTGTGCTTCGAACTGAAGCGGTGCTCCAAGTAGACCCTTTGTCTCTCATGCTCTCGATGCATACTCACAGTATGCTATCAGCTGTCGCTTGACTATGGCGTCCCTGTGCTGCATCATTACTCGAGTTGCCAGATTTTCGCTGTGTCATGGTAATCTTTGTATTCGTTGCATAGAAGAGTAGTAGATATTCGCGCATACACGGTCGTCTGAACCAAGGAAAGTACGGTGACTAGGACAGACTTTGTACGTATTTGGATCAGGTAGTGTGATTCTGTGAAGTGGGCCAGGGACCGGGAGAATGGGTCGATGGACAGATGACATCACTGCTAGCCCCACTCCTCTCGATCACGTTCATTCTCCGATCCAGTCTCACCCACTTTCGCGTCGAGTAATCACATGATCCTTCTGAGCCATTGAGGTCCAGGCAACCACAAATCCTCGTATATGTATCAGCCTGACACCACAGACGGGCTGTGTGATCTCGCTCCCAAACAACCGTCGCGAGCACTGCTCTGTGTCGCGAGCAGCGCCAATCGTCCCTTGGTATCTGTGGTGCTGGACGCACAAGTCCGCGGGGGAACGCGCAGGCCCTTTGCCTTCATCCGCCGCCGCCTCGCCTCTGCAGGGACTCATCAGCATCACGACCGGCTAGCTGCAAGGTGTGCGCGACAATATAAGGAATTACGTACCCTCTAGATACGGCCGGTCCGCCTCCGAGTCGAAGTGGATGTCCTCCGGCGCGTCACCGCCCACAGCCATCGCCTCGTCCCGCGCGTCCTCTTTCTTGGCCTGCTTCATGCGCCGCTCTACCTTGAACTTCGCAACGTAGAACCCGTCCATGTTGTGCACGTGCGGGTAGAAGCGCCGCGTTAGCTTCACCGCCTCGTCAAACACCTTGCCGCGGTAGCGCGTGTACCCCTCGCGCCCAAACTCGAGCCCGGTCTCGACGAGCCGCGCGTTAGGACGCTTGCGCAGTGCATAGTCGACAACGGCCTCGTTCTCGTCGACGGTGACGGAGCACGTCGAGTACACGACGTACCCCCCCGTCTTCGACGCCGGATTGACGCTGTCGATCGCACACAGGATCAGCTGCTTCTGTAGGTGCGACAACAGCGTGAAGTCTCGCTCGGACTGATCGGGGTATGGCGGACGTCGTCGTAGTGATCGAAGCGTTGATGGAAACGACGATTAACAAGGGCACTAGATCTGAAACCAGACTATCACACATGCCTTGTTAATCTTCACGCTCGCGTCCTTGCTGATGACGCCTGTCCCGCTGCATGGCGCATCGAGGAGCACGCGATCAAAGCCACCGATGACCTTCGGGAATTCTCGCCCATCATACGAGCACACGGTGACGTTTTTGCAGCCTAGTCGGTGCACATTTGCCGTGAGGCTCTTTGTGCGCTCCTTGTTGGCATCGTTGGCAAACACGACACCCGTGTTCTGGAGAAGCGCGGCGATATGAGTTGTCTTGCCGCCTGGGGCGGAGGCCATGTCCAGGACACGCTCGTGGGGCTGGGGCGCGAGAGCAATGACGGGCAACAACGATGATGCAGCTTGAAGCATGTAGTGACCAGCAAGATACTCCGGTGTTGCACCTATATGGCATCGTTGAGCGAGGACAGTACGATATCAAATGAAGTACAAATACCAATCGGCACGCTACTCTCGAAGATCTGCAGGCCCACATTTGTCCACTTGCCAATTGGCTCGAGGTTGACGCCTCGATTGATGAGTGCTTGAGCCAAATCTCTTCGTCTAGTACGGAGGGTGTTGGTGCGAATGGTGACCGGCCGCGGGACCTCGTTCGCTTCGAAAAACTCGATTGCCTGGATAACATAATCAGTACCACCATGTAGTTGCTGTCACTGAAACGCGCACCTCGGCGACGGGGAACAGCTGGAAAAGCTTTTCTGCCAGGAAGTCGTTGTATCCGTAGTAGCTCGCAATGTCTGAAACCAGCTGATCGACATACTCTGAGCGGGACCTAGACGTAAACAGGACGAGAGATGCATTGAAGCCACTAGCACACCGAGATACATGCTCACTTACCGACCCGACTTTGCGCCCAACTTTTTCCACCGCCCCAAGACGCGGACACACTCACGCATCCGTCGCTGCACAATGTGCACCTCTGGCCCACCGGCCTTTTTCTCTTCTTCGCACTCTGCCGCCGTGAGCAGTACAAAGCCCTCTGCACCCTCCGCTCCATCTTCTATATCATTAGCCCCTTCGAACTCATCATCCTGCCCCTCCTCCGCGGCTCTCTGTAGCTCCTCCGCATCGAGCTCCGCCTCCCGCGCGGCGCGCTTGTCGAGGGCCCGCGAGCGTGCCTCCATGTTCGCCAGGGTCACTGGGCCATCCTCATCATCCTCACCCTCGCCGTCTGAGTCCGAATCCGACGACGCGTCAGACACGGTAGGGATAATCTTCCCAGGGCGCTCGGCCTGCTTTGATTTGTTGGATTTGAGCTTCGATGGAGGGATGGAAGGCTCGTCCTCGTCCGGGCTCAAGTCAAGCTCTAGCGTAGGCCCATGCAAGTCATCATCACTGAGTTATGTCAGCTCGTCAAAAGTCTGCATTCTTTTATAGCAGAAGGACATACTCTTCACCGCCAACATCGACCTCGTCCAAGTCGCCGTTAAAACTGTCAAAGCCGTCTTCATCGTTCCCATGAAACAGAGACCTGGGCACTAGATCAATAAAGGTCACCACGATATCTGAGGACCATGTTCACTTGGCCTGCATTTTTAAGTCTGCATCGTCGTCCACCGTGACGTCCTCCCACAAATCTGCCGCTGCACTTTTACTCTTGCCATTCTTTCCCTTCTTCTCTCCTGCCTTCTCTCTACCTTTCCCAGGTTTCAGCACGCTCTTCGCCTTTCGATTTCCCTCTGCCGCTTTGGCTTTTTTCGAAGGTCGTTTGCTCTCGTCGACCTCTGACCCCGCTTTCCGTTTGCCCAGCTTCTTCCGAGACGGTTTGGGGTTCTCCTTCAAAGTATCAAGGGACTCTGGATCACCCTGCTTGTTTTTGGCGCGACGTCCCATCGCCAAAGAATAAAGCTTGTCAAGGTAGGAGCGAAAGATAGTGCCTGGTCCCGTCGCCGAGACACAAAAAGCTGGATAGCAATGATGGATGGCAATGCCCTAAAATGGCAATAAACCCTAACCCAATCCCTTTGCACCAGTGTTGTCATAAAAAAACTTTTACTGTGCTGTACTCTATTTGCGACTTGGAATCAACCGATGCGGAGTCCCAGGGCCATGCCAGCAATGAAGGACGCCCTTGGCTGGAAGTCTGCAGTCAAGAAATCGATCATCCATCTCCAGAAGGAGTACACCGTCGGCGGCCGTCTCACTCCATTTGCTTGTTGTGTATAGAGCACGTTCTCGAAATGAGAGCCAGCGCGCGCCCAGTCGACCTTGACGACCGATAGAGAGCTCAGATACTGAACGTCCCAACGCAGTCAGTGCCCGACGTCAAACTGTGCAGTGGAAAAAGGCCTACCTGCAGCAAAACAAATACCCCACCAAATACAAAGGCGAGTGCCTTGGCGCCCTTCTTCACGAAAACACCGGCACAGACACCGCACAAGGTGCCGAACGTGAGCTCATAGTGGTTGACGGAGGACTGTGGGAGCGGTGGCAAGGGTAGAAGGCCAGAAGAGGCTGTCTGCGGATCTCTGGATGGCGGTGGAGATATTGTCTGAGAGGAGGCTGGTCCAAAGGATAATGTAACGCCTCGTGGGCACGAAACATAATGGGCGAATGGTAATGTACGCATACTCACATTCACAGTGGATGATTTGGACACTGGAGATGGCAGCCAGTCCTAGCCCAGCACTGGCCACGCCGGCAGCTTTGAACGCGAAAGGCAACGACCGGCGTCCCGTTGTCAATATCAGAGACTGAAAGACTCCGCTGTGATTTGAGAGTCGGGAATGTGACGCTCGAAAGCCTTGGAGTACGTTGAGTTTGCAGAAGGAAGGAGCAGAGTTGTAGAAGCGTTGTTGAGTAAGGTAGGGTGCTCGTCGACAGAAAACTGAGAAATATGCGGACGCCATCGATTGTTCGAACTCTGTTCCAAGTTGAAGTAGCAAAGAGGTGTCGGCAGGTATAGTTGTATGCGGGTGACGTCATATTCGTACTACGATATCCATCGACTGTTGGCTACGGCCCGCGCTTACTTACGCCATAAGCTTGCTAGAGGTGGCATCCACTGCGCTGGATCTTTATCTCAGTCACCGCGACCAACTGCGGCCGAGAGAGATCGTTCGCGAGGGCCTCGTGTTAAGTCGCAGCCCAGTCTCTCACATCGGAGATCAGATCCTATTCCTCCATGCAACTGAGTGATCCGAACCTCACTCAATGGGACGAGGAGATCCTCCTGGGACAACAGTCATTGGATGTCAGTGCTATCATAAATTACTCAGTCCTACCGGTACGATGTAGGTGTCACTCGCGATATCCGAAATCACTGGACAGGTGTGTCGCTACACACGAGTTATCCGTGCAACGTCCGTGCTACCGCTTATGATGACCACTGGGTTGGGTCGCGCCTAGATGAGTCCGTATGCTATTAATTCCGCGCAACAGGTTCCGCACACTCTCGTAACACACACAATTCCCAGCAACTGTTCGATTGTGCCCCTGAGAGGGCAAGATCGAGGTGCGCCTATGATTTAGAGGACACATTGATATCCCATGTCTTGCACCATGGCGGAGAGTTGGACACCGTTGCGACAGTCACTGCACGGTGCACGCATGGCGTACTGTCGACAAGTCCGCATTGTTTGGTGCCTCAATAGGCTCAGAACGAGCCCTCTTCACGGCAGGCAGCGGCGTCTCTGATGCCAAGGACAGAATGCGAAGACGGCGACTGGAGGAAGGGAGAGACGGATCATCTTCGGTCGTGTTTTCTTGTATTCTTGCATCTGCCCCCTGTATTGGCGTGTCTGAATTCGTGCCATGTGGCTGCTTATCTTTCCAACGTCCCATGTACCAAAGATGCTAGTGTGCATGTGCGCCGTATTCAATGAGCTGGACCATCAGCGTACATTAATCGTGAATGTCAGTCTCAGCGCCATATATTCGCTTGGCATATCACCTTCCGAATTCGAAGCCACGCTACTATAGTAATATAATACCTTACAAACTTTCTGCGGGGTGTTGACATTAGAATATCGATCGATACATCTACGTATCCCAGTCGAACTGGTCTTACATGCACTAGAGGTTGTCCGATACATACACTTGTTTATTTTACTCGATCATGGGAAGAGAATGGACAAGCTGGAGGACTAGAGGGATCAAATTCTGTTAGATCTGCACTGTCGCGAAAGCTAAGCAATAGATAGAGGCCCACTGTCCGTGACATACAATCGCCACCCAGAACTCGCCGCGCCAAGACGTTCCCTCTATTGTCCACACCAGACAACCTGTCCATCGCCACCTCGACGCGTGCCATATCAATATGCGGATGCAATCTGCTGACGAATCTGAGGGCATTGAGTACTGGTAGCAGCCTCGCTGCGGACGGGTCAGACATTTCCGATGCTTGCACTATCAGGACCCGATGCTTTCCAATGCGGATTAGGCAGTGGACGAAGGGTCTCAAAGCGCAGCATAGCACTCAGGCGGCGTATATATCCGTTTCCTCGCGCTAGGGGAGGCGAAGGCAGTGGGCGTATGTTGTTGGGCGAAGGAGGGAAGCGCACACTGGCAGCAACCGAATGGATAGATTGTCTGCTGGGAGTGATTGCAGGTGGGCGGTGGGCAACGATGTGGGTAGTACGGGGCACGGACGTATACTCGTTCAACGAGGTTTGGAGCTGATTGGAGAACGATTGTGTGACAGGTGGAGAAGCTGTGAAGGGATACAGCTGCTGGTCGTGCGGTTGCGCCACATGGGGATAGGCAGATACAGCCATATACGGGGGTGGGGTCGAGACTCGGCGCAATGTGAAAGCTGGATCAAAGGCCTTTTCGGGGGAAACAGGGTAACCTTTCAATACGGCACCGTCTTTGCTGAACCATTTATCCTGGAAGATGACGTCTGAGTGGAACATATTAGGAGCCGTCCTAGTTGAGGACACATTGACGGGGGTACCATGTCGCATAAGTAAATCTCTGAGAGGACGCGGGAAAAGCGGAGAGGAAGGAACATTGTTCGAATTCGATGGATATTGGCGGACGGTGGAGGGCGCGGGGAAAACATATTCCTCCAGCGATACGGGCGTATGTACGCCAGCTATGTCGACGGAAGTTGGCGTCTGCATAAGTGAAAGCGCACCAAGATCCACTTGCAAGTCACTAGAAGTACCAACACGAGTGTCCAATCCACGCCCGTAGTAGACCACGGGCTGCTGCCTTGGCTCGATCTCTGAGAAAGTCGCTTCATCGCCGTTCACGATGACAAAGCGTCGAGGTGTTTCAAGAGGCGTCGTGACAGCTTGATCGTCTTCACTGGTCATAGGAACATTCAAGAGCAGAGTGCGTGAGTTCGTCGAAGCTTGTGATGGGCGTCGAGGTTTAGCTTCAAACCGTCTAGAAGTCCTTGGGTCTGGCAATCCTAGGTCAAGCATGGGCTCTGCAAGTTTTCCTGTTTCTGAACGATAGCCCACAATGCATAGAGCAAAACAATAGCCGACAACTGGACTGGCTTTGAGCTTAGAACCTCAGACCGGGGGAAATGATGATGGTACCTATCCCACTGATCACCCAGCACCCAGCAAAAATTGCAAAGTCGAGACCTTGACAACTTCTCTCAGGCCCTGACAGCGATGGACTGTAAGCACGGCAATTAATGGGCAGAAGCAAAGCAATTTACCAATGGTAATACAAGAAATGCCGGGGTCAAACAAGGTCATCAACATCGCACTGACTATCAAATAGACCTCATTGATATTTACTCCTGGTTCATTAGCGTGTAGAAGATACCTAGATGTATCACAAGCAGCAGAGCGGCCTGAATTGCGTCCTTCAGAAAGTCAAACTGGATGATAATCCTGATAGGCCGCCATCAGATGCGAAAGCCTCCAAATTTGCTAACTCACATTATGCAGAGCCAAACAGCCGTGAAACCCTGCACGGACAGCAGAGAAGTCAAGATGCCACCTACAAGAGAATGAGCAACGAATGCAGAAAACATGATGATGGTACTTACGTTGCAGAGCAGTCATATATCTCCACTGTCGATTGAGTGACACGAAAATAAGCACGGCCCAGACAAGACATAATGCGACGAGCACAGCTGAGAGGAAGTGTGAATGAGGTTACTTTGGTAGTGATGTTCGGGAAGGTACGTACAGAAGATGACCATCCTCGCTTTGCGGAACAAAGTCCAACGATCCATGACGGTCGAAAGATACTAAAGGAGTGTACAAGTTGAGGTAGTTGACGAAGGATCAGAAAAGACAGCAAAAGACCAAGTGCACCAAGTGGTTGAGAGATTCAGTAGAGTAGTAAATCTGACCCAGTCAGCAGCGAGGGCCCAAGGAACGGTAACATCAGTCCAATACCACTGGGAATTTAAGCAGATTTTCCCATCAGTCGATCAAGTTCTCTGGGGTAACAGGGCGGACAGATGGACAGGTGCACAGGGTGGTCAACAAGTTGACAAGATATTGAGTGCTGCAAGCAGAGAAAGGATACGGTGGCATTGATTCGATCAGGAGGAAGCAGTGAACTCAACGGATACCTTTCAAAGAAGGCGCTGAATCTTGTAACCGCTGAGGGTGTGAGACTCGGAACAAAACGGTCCTGAGTGCGATGAACAACGCGCTCAACGTCACTACCCTCTGTAATCCCACCCTGTCAATCTGTTCATGACTTCAGCCATCACGGTCGTCATCGACGTGGTCTTGCTGTTTCACTGCCTTGCTAGGCCTTTGAGGGAAAGTAAGGCACAATCTCACTATTAAAGCTTTGTATTGATGGTTGTAAACATTGCCACCATCGGGTAACCACAATCATTGACATCGTTCTGAAGTCCCTGCGACCACCCCGACCCCGTCTCCTGTCCAGTTGCTCCAGGATCTCTTAAATCGCGCTAAGGACGTCTTGCGCAAGGTTCTCAACGCGTTGTACTCATAGGTTAGGGAGTTCATGTAGTCTCCGTTGCTGACTTCAGTAAAACACAGTCGTCCTGCTGCTCGTCCTGCAGTAGGGTCCGCGTCGCATGACTTTCCTGGCTGCTACTTCACAATTCAAAGTCCAGCCTGAGCACAAAAATTGTGTTCTGTTCCTCTCCGGCATCGCTTTCCATGATGCCAAACATACCTGAACAGTCAATTCCCTAGGATTTTCAGTCTACCGTACAGCACTGACTTATTTTAGTCACTAGTTGCTGTATAACCTAATTTATTATGACTTGTAAAAATTACCAGTGAAACTGAAAGTCGTCGCCAATGTTGTACATCAAGTATGGTCCAGTCTCCACGGCAGAACCCGCTGTCTTATATATATATATCATACTCGAAGTGCTGACCAGAGCAAGGTCTTGATTTCAAACAGGTACGTAGATATTGTTGTTGGGTACATGTAACAATCAAATGTGGTATTCTGGATAACTGGACGATGTAGACATGTGTTTGTGAGAAGAATTGTATGTGATCTGGAGATGATCTCTATATTTTACGTAGGGGGTTGGAAATTATTAGGGAATAATTGATATGTGTGCTACTATGTCAAAAAGCTTACAAGATAAGCTAATTATGTGGGATGTAACAATAAGAGTGATAATTGGACACTTACGGAAATATAGCATCTGCAGTGGTGGTGATAGAATAATATGTTCCACAGGGTACTAGTAATCAATGTTGAAGGAGGTGGCTTGGAAAGAGTGTGGCTGACTGTGGAAAGAAGGGGATATATTCTACAGGGAGAAATAGTGAGAAATCATAAATTGTGAACAATGTAGGAGTAAGTACTGACCTCAGTCTCTTTGTAGAAGACTGAGGGAAAAGGAAACTATGTGAGGAAATTTTTCTATAAGTAAAGGGTCCATCTGTATTGTCCCTGAGTCCTGCAAGAGGTCTGTGTGGTGCAGTCACACTCATGCTATTGCACTTCTGCATGTGCTGAGGTGAGTATCTCTTCTACTCTCTGAGTTCTCTTCTGACATACCTGCTCTATGCAGCTCTCTCTCTCTTCTGTGTACCCTCTACCCTCTGGTACACATCTTCTCTATCTTACAGATGTGGTCTTGAGCTCTGCTCTGTCTTATCAAGGCTGTAGCCTTGTCTCTTTCTATAATGGCCCTTGGGCTCTACTCTAATTATTTTTATGTCATGGTGTCTGCTTCCCTATCTATGCTGCCCAGTTTCAACACACATTGCTGTAATCTCCAACATGCCCACTCAGCAAGTGTGCCAGTGAATGCCCATGCCAGAGCAGAACTTCCAGCAGTATTTGGTGGATGCCTGGGCATCAACTGAGACAAACCTGTACTGGATCAGAACTCATCAAAAAGACATACATACAAAGGGCTTCAGGATGCAGTTCATGGCAACCAGGAAGGTGCTCCAGTCAATTTTGGACAGCAGGGTCAGTGCATTATCCCTCCCTCCACCCACCAGGGCAGTGCAAGGCATATGTTCCAGCTCTTCCAAGACTCCATGGCCATTTGTCATTATGGGCACAAACCAGACATCTTCCTCACCATGACTGCAAACCCCAACTGGCCTGAGATCCAGGAGGTACTCCTCAAGTATGATGATGGCACATCCCAGACTGCTGCAGATCACCCTGACATTGTTGCTCACATCTTCAACCAGAAGAAAGCCCTGCTGGATGACATCAAAGCTGGGCTATTTGGAGAGCTGGCTGGCAGTGTCTACAACATAGAGTTCCAGAAGTGTGGCTTCCCTCACATGCATCTCCTCATCTTCCTGAAGGCCCCATACAAGATCCACAATGCCAATCATGTGGACAGCATTGTCTCAGCACAGCTCCCTGATCCTGCCCTCCATCCAAAGCTCCATGAGTGTGTCACCAAGTACATGCTTCATGGCCCCTGTGGTGCTCCTGACCATGTCAAATCCCCTTGTATGGAGAAGGATAAGACCCAGCAATGGCATTGCAGCAAGCATTACCCCAAGGGATTTTGTGAGGACACTCATTTTGGGGAGGATGGATACCCAGTCTATGCCAGGCCAGACAATGGGCACACCTTCACCAAGCATCTCAGCCAGGATAAGGTCCATGTCTTCACCAGCTGTGATGTCATCCCCTACAATCCCTACTTGCTTGCCAAAT
>QLPN01001150.1:0-12441 GCA_003314395.1 Albatrellus ellisii
GTATTCATTGGAATATCTAGTGAAGAACAGATGAAATGAATAACTCAAGCCACTGAACTTGCCACTGCCATTCCTCCCAAAGTAACAGTAATACCAAAATGTTACAAAGAATTTCACAAAGAATTTTCAGAAGAAGCATCACATTCCCTTCCCCCTTTACGAGATTGGGATCATGCTATTGATCTCAAGCCAGATGCTATCCCTGAAAATAACTGTAAAATTTATCCTTTGAATCCCTCTGAACATGTAGCACTTAATGAATTCATCAAAGACATGACTGCCTGAGGATGTATCCAAAATTCCAAATCCCCCTTCACCTCACCATTCTTTTTCATCAAAAAAAAGGATGGAAAGTTACGACCAGTACAGGACTACAGACAACTGAATAGTATCACAGTCAAAAACCAATATCCTCTTCCCTTAATTTCTGACATTGTTGACAAGCTAAAACATGCTAAATATTTCACCAAATTTGATGTCAGGTGGGGATATAACAATGTCCAAATCAAAAAGGGAGACGAATGGAAGGCTGCCTTCAAGACCAATAGAGGGATGTTTGAACCTCTTGTTATGTTTTTTGGACTCATGAATTCCCCCACAACTTTTCAAACTATAATGAATTCTATTTTTTGTGATCTTCTTGATACAGGGAAGGTCTTTATCTATATGGATGATATTCTCATTGCCACAGCTATGATAGAAGAACATCATCAACTAACAAAACTCATTTTACAACAACTCACTGATCATTCTCTATATCTCAAACCAGAGAAATGCGAGTTTGAGAAAGAACAGGTAGAATATTTTGGACGTATCATTTCAGCAGGTCAAACAGCTATGGACCCAGTCAAACTACAAGGGATTCAAAAATGGCCTATACCTACAAAGTTGAAGGAAGTATGTGCCTTTTTGGGCTTTGCAGGGTTCTATCAATGTTTTATCTGCAACTTTTCACATCTTACCTGACCTCTACATGATCTCACCAAAAAGGATATTTCTTGGCATTGGGACAAACCCCAACAAGACACCTTTGACCTTTTAAAGGTGAAATTCCTCTCCTCCCCAGTCCTTATCTCCCCTGATGTGACTAAACCATTCCAATTGGAATGTGATGTGTCAAAACAAGCTTGTGGAGCAGTATTATCTCAGAAGGGACAGGATGGCTTATGGCATCCTGTAGCATTTATGTCAAAATCCTTTTCAGAAGCTGAATGTAACTATGATATTTATGACAGAGAATTACTGTGAGCACAGGCTTGGGCAGGCTAAGAGAACCAGGACAATTGAGATGATATTCAGCAACATTGAGACAGTATCTGCAGCAAGTATAAGAGGCATGAGTGCGATGAGCACCATGACACGGTAGTATGAGATGCTGCAAGTGAGGTAAGAGAGAGAGTTGTAGGATGCAGGTAAGAGAGTACTCACTCAGATGGTGTAAGAGATGTCTGAGGAGTGTGTATAGTAGGGTCTGTCTTATGTAGTATTGGATAGGTAAGGTTGAAGCAGAGATGGTGAGGTAGAGAACAATGACTACCTAAGTGGGAGGGACATGCGTCGTCCCGGAGTATAGAGTGGAGTGCAAGAAGATGTGCGTATGTAGTGATGCGTGAAGAAGATGAGTATAGGTGACGTAGGTGTGTCAAGCGGAGTGTACGTGTGTGTGGGCGTGAGATTTCAACAATTACTTGCCATCATCAAGTCATTGGAAGAATGGCAGCAATACCTTGAAGGCACTCCTCATAGTATTACCATTCTCTCTGATCATAAAAATCTAGAAGTATTTTGGGATGCCAAAAAACTGTCAAGGTGACAAGCACAATGGGCCTTATACTTAACTTGCTTCGATTTTCAAATCAAACACATTGCTGGATCAAAAGCAGGTCAACCTGACACACTGTCACAATGACCAGATCATGATGATGGTAGTCATGATAATGAAGATCAAGTTATTTTAGATCCATCATTATTCATCCATCCCATCTCCACTAACACCATTGACAATGCATTTTTTCCTTGAATCCAAGCATGCACAGATTGGGATGATGAAGTCCTTGATGTATCATGTATCCTTCAAGCCAATGTCTCCAGTCTCACAAAAACCCAACTTCTACAACATTGGATGATTGAACAGGGGGTAATTTATTACTCAGGACATCTTTATGTTCCAAAAGACAACTTACTCAAACAAAATATTGTCCAAAGTTTACACATTACCCCTACAGCAGGACATCCAGGACAACTCAAGATGCTAGATTTGGTACAGCAAACCTTTTGGTGGCCAAAAATGAAGAAGTATATCTTTGACTTTGTTGATGGATGTCCTATTTGTCAAGGATATAAAAACTTACCAAACAAAACTCCAATCCACCTCCTTCCCATCAAACCAGAACCAACAGCTGAACCATTTTCCATGGTTTCTATGGATTTCATTACTCAACTGCCATTATCACATGGTTACAATGCCATAGCTGTGTTCATGGATCATGACATAACAAAAATGACAGTAATCACTCCATGTCACTCTTCTATAACAGCTGCCCAAACTGCAGATCTTTACAAAGATCATGTTTGGAAGAGGTTTGGATTACCCTGTCATGTCATTTCAGATCAAGGATCTCAATTCACCACCAAATTTACTAAAGAACTATGTTGCAAATTATCTATCAAACAAGCCATGTCCACTGCATATCATCCCCAAACAGATGGACAAACAGAATGAATGAATCAAGAATTAGAACAATATCTGCGTATGTTTTGTACAGCAAGACAAGATGACTTGGGCAAGCCTTCTCACAACCACAGAATTTGCACATAATTCCCATATTCATTCTACACTAAAATATTCCCCTTTCTTCCTCCTTATGGGATATCATCCCCAAGCTCAGCCCATCATCCCCACTATGTCTACCCTTCCATCAATCTCTGAAAGACTAATTCTTTTACAAGAAATCCAAAAAGAACTAGCAGTGGCACAATCTATTGCCCATCAGACATGGAAGAATATCAATCACCATCCCTCATATCAAATTCATGACCAAGTTTGGTTAGACACAACCCACCTCTCCTCCACCTTCCCCTCTATGAAACTTGCCCCAAAACAATATGGCCCCTTCTCCATCACTGACATTATCAATCCAGTAGCATATCATTTATCCTTACCCACTCATTGGAAGATACACCCAGTCTTCCATGCCTCTCTTCTTCATCCATATACTGAAACAGCAGCATATGGACCACATCACACTCCACCCCCTCCTGATATCATAGAAGGGGAGGAACAGACTGAGGTTGAAAATATCCTCCAATCATGGTATCACCAAGGTCACCTTCAGTACCTGGTGCATTGGAAAGGATACCCCTCAACAGAAGATGAATGGCTGTCACAAAAAGATCTGAAACATGCCTCAGAACTAGTTGCATCATTCCATTCATGTCATCCTTCAGTGCCCCAACAATTCACCATTCACCTCCCACCTTCTCTCATTCCCCTTAAAAGGACTTGAGAGGAGACCATAAATCAACATCTCTTCCATGATTTTTGTGGTCAACATCCTTCTCATCATCTATATTCTCATCACTGTTTCCCTGTTTGCCTGGTGTACTATACAATTGTCCCATCTTATTGAAACAGCCACTTCTACTTAAATCATGTCATCCTCATTTTCTCAAACTTCCTCTCATCCCATTTCTCTGGTGATCCCAGCTTCCCCTTTTCATCGCTCTCCTACTCCTGATCCCTTCACTGATTTACCCATACATATTTGACAAATGTTTTGTAACCAATCTCCTATCTTCCCTGAGTTGGCTCAAGACTCTCCTATTTTTCCCCATTGTCATTTGTGTTCTCCCTCTACAGACTCCCTACATCATGATGAAATGTTTCCCTCTCCTCTCATTGTCACCCCTCCTCCAGCCTTACCCACACACAACCAACATATCAATCAAATTACCAACCTCGCTCAATGATACCATACCACCTTCTATGCTCTAAACACACTCAACCTTTATGACTTTGACACCATACAGATTATTGCCACTCATCTTGCACTAGGGCATCTCCTAACTCCTTGCTTCTGTGATGAGTGCTTTGATCAACATCCCTCTCCTCCCCCCATTCCAGTTGCCCCTGTCAATGCTCAGATATTCCATGATCTCCCCCCTGATTATTTCTATCATACTCTCACTCTCTTCTGCACCTCCCCCAACCCTACTGTACCCATACAAGATGTTGACCTTGGTGAAAACCCCATCCAGTATGCTGGGAGATATGAGTATCCCATGGCAGAACCCACACCCACCCATTGCCTAGATCCTATATGCCATGCCTACATCACCAATGAGTTTGCTCATATCATGGTGACCTTCCCCACTAATATCCATCTTGACTGAGCAACCCAACTTCTAAATGGTGCTGGGGTGACAGCAGACATTGATCACTTTTGGGGATGGTATCACTGTGTTAGCACTTTGGAGGCATTCCAAACTCACCTCACACATCTTCTGTCACAATGGCATTGGGGACTAGGCGAGATATCTAATCAGTTGCTTAATGCAGATGCAGAAGATAGGCTTTGTCCACATATGGCTCATGGGTATATAGTGAGACTCCCGAGTCCACCCCCTTTACCCATACCTGCTCCCCTACCACTGATAGGAGAAGTCACCAATCACTTATGGGGAGGAGCTGCCAACCAATGACAAAAGAGGAAGGGGCATCTTATCTGTTGGAATTGTCATTGTGCAGGACATTGATGAACCGATTGTATGGCACCCCATCATTCTCAAGTGTTGACATCAGTCCATCCCTCTTCCTATCCATGTAATGAACATTATCTTTGCTGTTCAGAATGCCACAAATGGAATGATGAACACCTTGTCACATGCATTTGAGGACAAGAGCAATGACATATTGATTTAGCAGAAGAAGGGTATGGAGATGACAGGTATGATGGAAATGACACAGATGCATATGAGTAATGAGAAGGTCTTTTTGAGGCAAAAAGAGTGTAGGAGGGGGCTGATGTTAGAATCCAAATCCATGGGTCACTGATTGCATCCTTTTTCTTTCACATTCTATTATGTTTGACTCCACTCACGCATGGTAGTGGAGCTCCAAAGGGGCTGTAACCCCCCTTGTTATGCAGCTTTATCTGTTTCATTAGTCATCCACAGCAGTTCCTATTACTATAAAGATTCACTCATGTACAATAGCAAGAGGCATCAAAACCTCTTTACAATTACTTGTCTTTCGCTGTTTGACACTTTGGAATCATAGTCTGTTCTTTTGTGTTTGCTTTGGAGCCCCTTGGCAATAACCTGGTATAGGTGTTTGGCTGCTTATGCATGCTAAACCCTAACAGATGAGGATGTAGCCCCTATGTCAATACCAGCCTCTCCACCACCCATTGGGGTGCTGGTGAACAAATTCTCAGGTGCAAAAACTACACACAGTCATGTGAGGAGAGATGGGTGGACATAGAGATGCAAGGGCCTATACCTGTCTAACAAAGCTGATGCTCAACTCATGACCAATACTGTCTATCAGACCTCTGAGGCAGGCAGAGGGTCATAAATGTAGATGAATCAGATTGATGGTGATGAGGAGCTTTGGAGCTAGAGAAGAAATGTCCTCTCTATATAGCACTACTACAGTGCTACCATCACCCTGTGGACCTAACATCCCAACCACTCACAAGCAACTTAGTCCACAACCATAAACCCAACCTTGACCTCTTATTTCTGCACTGCGACCCACATAGAAGCAATGACAAGTGTGGCTGAAAGTAAGTATCCTTCCTTTGACCCCCCCACTCTTTCACCTGCACCCAGTCTCTTTCACCCATGCCCTCACTCTCACTGCCAGCACATTGCTCTTGCCTGTCGGCTCAGGCCTGTGCAACAAGCAGGGTGGCAGGAAGCCACACATGTGTCCTGTCCAATGTCTATAACTTGGCAATAACATCATGTGCTAAGTTGGGTAGATCTTATGACTCTGAGGCTCTGGTGACCCATGTTCTCACCAGAAATTCTGAACACTTCTGACACCTAACTTTGCTCAGCAGCCCAGAATCCCAGTACCATCAAGAGTGTGATTGATGTCAATCAGCAGACCTGACAATTTCCACTGACCATTGCATTGCCTGGCTGCACATGCCAGTGGCTACATCATTATCTCCCTGCATCCTGAAGCCAATCCTGTTATGTCTTCTCCTGAGGGGTAACACATAATGTGGTGCATCACAAAATTGGGGCTCAAGGGGAGCCAGCAGGTGCCAAAGGTGTAAGTCACTTAATACTGTGCATGTCCTATGTTGGGGTAGGATTCATCCTCATGGTGTGCCAGGGCTATTTTGAGTCAAGATCAAGAGTGCCAGTGATACTGTAGTGCCTGTCCTTGGGAAAGAGTGAGATGTGGTACTCTATCAAGAAGGCCATGGCACCTCTTCAGTCTCCATTCTAGCAGTTTTATGCATGCCACTTTCTGGTCATGAAATGGGTGACCAACAGATATAAAAGGCCTGGCTCTGTTGGTGTGGGCATTCCCCCATCACAGCAAATTGGTTGCACAGTCCATACAATAGCACACTTACCACCTCTCTGCTCATCTGAGACTGATGTTGACTCACCTTTGAGTAGAACATGCTTGATGCAATTCCACCCTTGATATCTCTGTCATATCATGCATCACAATCCCTAACATCCCACTTTCTTCACAATTGAGGAGGCATTTGCAGAGCAATATATGGCATAATGATGTCACAAGAATCATTGTTAGCATTGTCAGTGGGGGGATAGCTGGGCTCTATTCCACACTGATGCTCCAGTCCAAGGGCCACCACATGCACATTGTTGAGGGCAGCAACCACATTGGTGGCCACATCTACACTGTTTGCTTCACACATGAGGAAAACCAATGCTTTAAAGCTGGTGCAATATGTATTCCATGGGGGCTGCCATTCCAACAGATTTTCAAAGACCTTATGGGCTTTGTCAATGCAAACAAATTGGATCCTGAGAACAAGGTGGAGATGATCAACTACAACCTGAATAGCCTGGGAAATCATTTGTTGATCAATGGGAGTTATGGGAATGGTGAGAATGTGTTGGACATTAAGCCCTCAGATGTCAATTGGACTGTACATGGCAGGTGGGATGTCACCATCAGAAACCTCTTTGAGAGATCCATCAGCTCATTAGTTGAGGCCCTGAAGACTGACTTCACAAAGTGCTTTGATGACCTCCTCAAGCTCAACAGCCTTTCATTCAGAAGCTACCTGCAGCTACCACCAAACAGTTTCTTGGATGAAGTTAGCACTCAGCATTACAGAGCTCATGATGCAAAACCTCATTTTCAGTGAGACTACCTGGAAAACAATCATGGATGGCATGGACCACCTGCTGCTGGC
Organism: Albatrellus ellisii; assembly: GCA_003314395.1. NCBI lineage: Eukaryota > Fungi > Basidiomycota > Agaricomycetes > Russulales > Albatrellaceae > Albatrellus > Albatrellus ellisii. The sequence continues at coordinate 7,410 of QLPN01001150.1, forward strand.
AATGGCATGCCTCACTGGGCTGCATAACATCACATTCAGCACATGCATCACAGGCATCAAGAATATGCAGCATGGCAAGGTGAAGATCCACATGACAGGGCACAATGGAGCGATCAAAGCAGTATTTGACAAGCTCATCCTGGTGATCCTGTTGAAGATTGGTATGCACATACACCTATAGTTCATTCAGCTTCCCTCCTTTTCTCTTCACACATACATTTTACCTACCACACATGTATATGCATTTCTTCTCCTCAGACTACCTATATCTCTGAACACATTCACACTCCACCCCTTACTCCAGGACAATGCATGTCCCTCTACTTTAGGTAGCTGTTGTACTCCACTTTACAATCTCCACATCAACTCTATTTACATGTACTATATATGATGGACACATTACCTTACAGCTCCTCAGATGTCTCACCACAAGTCTGAGTGAGTACCTCTTCACCCCATCTATATCTCTTCTCACATCTTCCCTGCAGCATACTTGAACCACATTGCATTGCCTACTGCACTTGCAACCACTTACTACTTGCTGCAGCAATGCATCTACCCACCTCCCTAGTCATGCTAGGGATTTCTTATCTCATATCATTAATCTATATCATTGTTGCCATTGCATCCCAGAGCCTGTGCACACAGATCCCATCTGTGGCACTGAAGATGATCACAGACTAGCTGGGTTGGGACCTCAGGAAGGAGCTTGTGATTCAGTTGATGCACTTCAAGCCACTGTACAAGATGGCAAGATGGGCATGTGCTTCAAGATGTGGTTCTGGGTGTTGAAATTTGCTTCCACTTCACAACACTGGACATACTGTCTAAGCTGGTATTTTTCACATTAACTCATTCATCACTATTAGACTCTTACCTTTCCCTTTTTGGAACATCTCTTAATTCTGTATGATTCAGACTCCTCTCCAATTTTGAGTCCTCTTTACTATATCTTCTCTACTCCTTCACCATACTACCTCAGCACTTCTACTCCTGCTGAGGTATGTAACTCTTTGAACACTCTCCATTGTCTATCTGACAACTACCTGAATTGGCACAGTCATTCTGCCTCTTTGCATACTGCTACTTTTGTGTACACTTCTTTCTGATCTCCCTTCAGGTACTGTCCTCTATCTAAAGTAGCACTTCTACTCCTGCTGAGTCATTCTTCCACTTTGCATACTGCTACTTTGTGTATGCTTCTTTCTGATCTCCCTTCAGATGTTTTGCCTCTGGACATTAGTCCTCTGGCTAATCTCTCAAAGACCAATGTGGCTTCAAGCCTTATCATATCTATCTATAATCTATCTGCTGTGTGTGTCCCCATGCCTGTTTTGACACTTGGAGCAGGTCAAACTGAAGAGGAGCCATGGTGGGCAGTTGATGATAAACCTGCCAATGTGCTGGGTCATATACCCCTCATACAGGAGGAGGGGGGAGGGTCTGTGTATGTTGCTTCTATATGTGTGGATGACAGACATGACCACATGGCTGCTGCTGGTGGCAACAGAGCACCACAGCCTTGTGCTGTACTGCCTGCATATGCTGTACAGCAGAACAAATGTTAGCATTGACAAGGAACTCATTGAGATGTCTGACATTGTGTGGTCTGAGCATACTGCAACAGATGATGCCATGTTCCTTCCAGGCCAGTTCAAGCTATGTTTTGAAGATTCATGGCACTCTGAAGGCAACATCTACTTCATGGGTGAGCACCTCTTGCAGCACCACATGTGGATCACAGGCACTGCACTCTCTGCAAAATATGCTGTGGAGCAGATCTTGGGCAAAGAGCTACCACCATTGAGCAGTGAATCAAACTATTGCCCCTCAAAAGATGTTGACCACTTCAAGTTCATGTTCTGCCCACACAACATGACATTCAACTTTGGCCAGATGCATGGCTTGGGGTCAGTGAGGCTTGGGCTTGAGGCTGGAGTAGATGAGGTTACAGTGGTGGTGCCAACTGATATGGGCAGTGACTTGCCATTCCAAAATGGTGTGCAGATGGACCACTTGACAGGTCTGCATGTGCAGGGCAGCAGGTCATTCCTGCATACCACTATGCAACCTTGTAAGTAATTTATTTATCTGATTCACCACATCTCATGGGCCTCAATGCTCACTTGCACTTGTCTGCAACAGTATATCCATACTGAATTTGTGTTCCCAGCTCTTGTATGATACAAGGAAAGTGTGTGATGTACAACTATAACTTGTGGTTTGCATGTACTAACTCACCAAAAACCAATAAACTGTTGATGTTTGGGGCACAGAGGGCAGCAGTATTTATGTATGCCTGTGCACTGAAATCGTGTGGGTTGGCAGAAAATAGCATGCTGCTGATTTGGAGTGTGTGTGGCTCATTGTACAGCCTGAGTGGGTGCATGCTGCCACCAAGCTTGTTCTTGTCCTTGACACTCACAATGCATCCTTACAAGCACAGCATCACATGCCTCTATGAGTACATGCAAACATGTGAGCCCTCTCATACACACAACCATCAGTGAAAAGGCATTTCCCTTGAAGTCCTTTTGTTTGGCTCCAAAGGCACAGACCATACATGTATTGTGTGGAAGCTAGTGGGCCTATGTGCAGTTTTAGAAGGAGAAAGGAATGTAAGAGATGTGCACAACAATAAGCAGCAGGCTCTGGTCATCAAATATAAAGGAAAAGCAAATATGAGATTATGCTGTGGAGTACAGAAGGTAGAGAGCAGCATGCCCTGGACTGTGTAGTATCTGATGAAGCCAAGTCATGTGTGAGAGAGAGAAACTGAAGTTCTGGTGTATTACAGTGCTATGTATGTACTTGTGCATGTGCATGGACCAGTGTCACTTTGGAATCTTAGTGTGTGTGTGTGTCACAGTAGTAATAGATGTATAATGAGAAGTATAGTAATGTTCAACACCCCCCCTTACTGGGAATCCCCATGTAACAGTCCAAGGTTGGAGTGATGAAAGAGAAATGGAGTCAATGAAAGTGGTTTTATAAGTGTATCTGCAGTAACATATTGTGAGGGAATGCAATGTAAAACAATGGAGCAGTTAGCAACACATTGGTGAATGTAATGGTAGTATATGTCAATGTGTTTATGATGAAGCTGAGCATACACATGAGGGAGAAGAGAGAACAACTGGTGTGTTATCCTTTTACATCATGGTGTGAGAGCATTTATGTGTATGGTAAGTGTAAGATGGCAGTCCTACATATCCCTGATGGGAGACCAGCATGCACTAGACTAAGGATCACTCCAAAGAATAGGATAAGCCAGCCATAACAAGCTGGAGTATATTCAACTATCTACAGAGAACCTATATACTACAGCTATGAGTGCATGGACCAGTGCAGTAACTATAGGGCAGGTCTATGAAGACAATACCCACTACTCTATATGACATCATGTGCAGCATGGGCGCACCTAGAGTCAGAAGCACAAAAGGACAGTAAGTAGATAAAGATTAGATCAGATCAGATAAACTGAAAGGAAAGATGATCTTATCTAATCTAATCAAAAAGGAAAACAGAAAGAAAACTAAAAAGAAATAAAAGAGTAAATGCTCCAATAAATCAAAGCCTGACAGTAAGCATCCACAGACCATGTGACTTATGAGTAACAGATGTGTGCCACAGTAGAGAGTGAAAGGGGTTATTGAAGGAGGTGGTTTGTAAAGAGCATGGCTGACTGTAGAATGAAGAGAAATATATTCTCAGTCTCTTCGTAGAAGACTGAGGTTGTAGCCATTATAGTACTGTACCTGTAGAATGAAAAGAAATATATTCTACAGGGGAAATAATGAGAAAACATATAACATGAATGGAGTAGTGAGTAAGTACTGACCTCAGTCTCTTTGTAGAAGACTGAGGGAAAAGAAAACTATGTGAGAGAAAAATATCTGTAATGTAGAGTCTGTCCATATCATCCCTGAGTCCTGCAAGAGGTCCATGTGGTGCCTCATGCTATTGCACCATCACACCATCATGCTGTTGCATGTTCACTGTTGCACATTGCTGTAAACTCCAACAGGGGTTGTTGGCAATGTTAATGGAACCCTGGTTGTCACCAAAGATGGTGGTGGGAATGATCTGTGTGAATCCAGTCTCTGTCAGAAGTATCCTCATCCATGCAGCTTGGGATAGTGCCATGTATTCACCTTCAGTGGAGGAGTGTTACAAGGTGTTGAGCAGCACTAGTGCCAGAATAGTGACTTGGCTTGGGTTTGAACCAAGGACCTCCCCTACTCCAGGTGGGTGCTCTAACCACTGAGCTACCAGGTCTTGGTTAAGTGAAGTGCTATTAACATGATGTGAAGCTGTACTACAGCTAGTTCCTGTCTAGAGAGTTGGCTACTCTGAGCCAAGAGATTGTTATGAGGCACTTGCTTTGGCACCTTGTAATGTGTTTCCTTTTTTCTTTTTTTTCTTTTTTTTCTTTTCTTTTCTTACTTACTATAAGTGTAGTATTAACTACAGTTGTTGAGCTTAGCTCCTACTTATAGTAAGGACTCTATTTCTTTTCCTTTATAGTACTTTAGTGTTCACTTACTAGAGTGTGAGCTTAACTCCAAGTACTATAAAGCACCTTCCTTTCTTCTTTATTTATCTATATTTACTTGCTAAGGACTAGTACTATACAATTAGCAAGGACTTGTCTTATCTCATCCTTATTTGTCTTTGTTTATCTCTCATTCATTTTGCACTTGTGGCTACACTTATTTTAGCTTACTATGGACACAACTTGGTCACATGATTGTGTTGATTGCTGCACAATCATTGTTGATCAGTGAACCTTATTTACATTTTCTATTCTTAGAACTCTAGTTTTATATAAATAATTGAAAGCCTGGTGGTCTTAAACCCCAGTCTTGTCAACTTCACAATCTAGGGATTCTCCTATACTGTGCTTGACCTAAGCTTGCTACAATCTCACTACATCCTCTAAGAACTAAGTCTAAGATATCTAAGTCACTCTAAGTGTTGCTAAGACATCCTACACTTATCACCCTGGATCCTTGTTTAGTCATTGGTGGTA
>QLPN01001158.1:0-13402 GCA_003314395.1 Albatrellus ellisii
TAAATTGTTACATCTACCTAGCAACTAGCAATTTATCTCGCACAGGCTGCATAGCTAGCAAGTTAGCAATCTATCACCAACTAATGACTCAGGGACTTTCTATGAGACCGGAGTCTGCATATATCCCTAAAGGTGGAAGACTGGGCACACTCAACTAAAGATCACTCAATAGAAGAGGAAATCCAGCCATAACTAGCTGGAGTATATTCAGCTATACTACAGCTATCTATATACTCTAAGAGAAGGCACACGGACCAGTGCCACTACTCTAGGGCAGATGCTACAGTACAATACCGCAGTAAGTAATGGAACATGCCAAAGGCGCATGTTATGACCTCATGGTCTAGGCATAGCCAGAATATCCTAGACTGGCATGGCAGTAAGTGTAATATGATAAGATAAGATCAGATAAGATGAAGAGAGATGATCTTATCTTATCAGACAACAAGAGAAACATAAAAGAAAAAGAAAATAATAAAGAGATAAATGCGTCATAAAATGGTGCCTGACACTTTCCTCATGACTAGTAGGCAGCTTTGCAGATGGCTCTCCCACAGCATTGGTGTTGCATGTGCCAGGTGAAGGGCTTCTAAGTCTACCACCATCATGTGAGATACCACTCTTTCTTTATCTCCTATATGAAAATATATTAGATAGAAAATGAGATTGTATATCATTGTGGTGGAAGACAGCCCTGCTGTTACAAGGCACTTGCTTTGGCACCTCATAATGTGTTTCTTTTTTTCTTTTTCTTTTTTCTTTTATCTTACTTACTAGTAAAGTGTAGTATTATTACTACAAGTGTGAGCTTAGCTCCACTTTACTTAGTAAGGACTCTCTTTTCTTTACTCTATTATAGTACTTAAGTATTTTACATACTTAAGTGTGGGCTTAGCTCCAAGTACTATATTAGACTTATCATTTCTCTTTATCTTTCTTTTATTTATTATAACATTTACTTGCTAAGGACTATTACTATACAATTAGCAAGGACTCTCCTTTTTCATCTTTATTTACATCTGTTTATCTCTAGTTCATTTTGCGCCTGTGGCTGAGCCACTTATATCACATGGACGCGTACTTACTGTGCTTTACTGCGCAACTTTACTATACTTAGATCACTAGTTTTGTATAAATAGTTGACAAACTGGCAGTCTTAAAACCCCAGTCTTGTCAACTTCGCAATCTAGGGATTCTCCTACACTGCGCTTGATCTAAGCTCGCTATCATCTCGCTTCACTCTCTAAGAAACTAAAGTCTAAGTACTCTAAAGTCACTAAACGTTGCTAAGACTTCTTACACTTGTCACTCTGGATCCTCGTATCGTTATTGGTGGAATTATCCTCATAACTATATTGTTGATCCCACTCTTCATCGTCATCAGGAACCTCTATTATGTTCATCAAGCTAGTATCCAAACCTTGGTTACCAGGAGTAACATTATAGACCTTCCCTAAGACCGTCCAATAGGCCACTCTTAGCACCTGCATCTAGCACACCCAGTGCTGAGTGTGTGAAAGCCATCTGCAATGCCACCTAACATCAGCTGAACTTGTCAATTATCCAACAACTATGCCCATGCCAAGCCCCACTGTGATCCCAATCAATGCTGTTGACCCATACAAAATCCTGGAAAGCTTGGGAATGTTTGGCTGAAGCCCAAGGAAGGCAAGCCAAGTCCCCATTCTGAGGCCCTTGAATTGCTCTAGAAACAGGGAAGTGTCAGAGTATGCTCAGATTGTAGGGAGTCACAGGGAGGGTAAAAGTAAAGGATAGGTCAACTGTGAATCTTGATCTGATGAAGGCACTGGTGAATGACTGGCAGGCCAGATCAGGCCCAGATGCAGGATGAGGTCAACCAATATGGAACACCAAGCTCCAGGATAGCCTAAGCAATGAGGTCTGGGTCATGGAAATATCATCAGGCATTATAGCAAGCTGGTCCCCATTGTCAGAACTGGACAGTACCTGCTTGTATGGCCTGATATGTCACCCTAGGGGCCAACACAGTCATTGCTTTGAAGCATGTGCACATGACTAAGACCATTCACAATATAGCACAGATCGACACTGTCACACTGCAATGGCATGGAGAGTACTCTAGACATCAGTGGCTGAGAACCAAGCATGATGAATATGTTGAAAGTGGATGATAGGTAGTAAGAGCTGATACAAGCTCAGTGGGGGTGTGTGCTGAACAATTCATCACTTCCCTAGGTCTTAAATACCTGTCCAACAGGGTGCTTGACCTATCATGTTTGACACACAAGGTTATGACCTTCATTCATCTTCCCACCATAGACAATAGAAGAACATTGACAGGGTGCCTACGATTCAGTGTTTCAGGGCATGGTGAGAGTCAGGTGTATGGACAAGCCTGTGGCAATTCTGCTGAGACAATGTGGGTACATTAACAACAATGTCCAGTTGCCAAGCAGCAGGGAGGATAGAATGGACAATGTATCATCAAGCATTGTTGCTGAAAGATGTATATTGACATCCATAACATGAACAAAAGCCAACACACACTCTGTGGATAAAGCCTAGCAGCACAATAGGCACCAGTGAACATACTCAGGACTGATGACATTTGTGAAACAATCATTTTTGACAACATTATCCCTTGACACATTAATTGTGGCCATTGTTCTGTTGAAATCACAAACCGACACATGATCTGTTGATGTCTCTTACTTACTAATATCCTCCTTCCTTTTTTGTCTCCTTACTGTACACACACTTCAACATACATATACATACATACACATGTCCTCTCATCTTACAGACCATGGTCTGTGCACTACAGCAGATACTATATGTAGATTGCAGTGCTATCACATAAGAATGAGAACTATTCCAGTTCCCTCTACACATATGGCCTGTGTTTCACATGATCTACTATTTCCATTTTAGGCAACTTGGTAGAAGGACCAGACCTAGAATATATATTCATAAAGGATGTGTGTGCAAACTTTCGTCTCCTCTCTGCAGAAAACATATGATAACTACCTACTTTTTTGATCACCCCACTACTATACAGTCCCAAGCCACAGGCAGCTTATCTAGCCTGTTTACAATAGCTTGTCTTTTTTCCCCCTCAGTCCTTGTTCTTAGTACACTTTTTTGGTGTTTCTTGTGCAGAAGGATGTTGGAAATATCCATGGTAATTGTTCAGCTTTGCTCCACCTACACATATATACGTCTTCCTTACATCCTTACTGATGCACATTCTAACCACTTACTAAAACCACTACCATGTTTGTATACCACATTTAACACTTACATTCATACTCCGCTTCAACCTTAGCTCACTAACACTACATAAGAAAAAGCCCCCACTTACCACTACACTAGACAATTCACTAAAGATGTCTACACATGTTACCATACTCTGGAGTTTAGTCTCCACCATGTTTCTCCACATCTTCACCATGCTGCAATCAAGTGGTACACTCTTCTTTCTTATTGCTTGCTCATACCTGTGCTCACAAAGAACACCTGTTTATGTAACCTTGTTATTGCAAAATGTTCTAGTACACCTGCTGCAGCTTCTGCTGCTACTACGATACTCCCATAGTTCAATTGTTCAACATGCTTTCTTATGAGTTTTCCCAGACCTGTAATGTTCAAGAGAAGAATCAAAAGCAATATTCAAGATCCAGAGAGTGGATGCACAGTTATGTGAATACCAAGTACAGAACATATGTTACATTTGTGTGAGCGTACCATGATGCCCTTGGCATTCTTCACCACCAGTGTCTGCTGCACATTCTGCCTCACATCCCATGGGCTTGATTACCCACTCGCCCAGGTGGGCCAACACTGCCCCTGTGAAACTCACAATCAGCATTGTTTAAAGCATTGTTACAGGTAGAACAAGATGATACTCACATCATGAGAATTGAGTCTGATTAGTCATATCTCCCCCTAGGCCCTTTTGATGGGATGTCCAGAGTGATGCCCTGGGTGAGTGCTTGGTACAGACAGACACTCTAGGTGACCCTTTGAGGGTTACTTTGTTTTTGTTTTGTTTTATTTTTACTATTTCATGCAATGGACCTCATGCAGTGAATGTAGTACTATGTATTATTGATATATATATATTATCAAGAATGCTTGGGGCCAGCAAGGCAATTGCCCACCACTCATGTTGAAAGCCCCTTCAAATGACAAAGGTAAATAGAAGGCAGACAGAGCGGAGTATGGGTGACTTTAAAGTGTTGCTGATGGCACTTTGATGGATGAATGGTGTCAGATCCATTGCAAATGGTAAGCCTTGCCAATGGCCACAATGCTTGTACTGGAGGATGAAAATTTGTCATCACATCTTGTTACAGTACAACATGCAACAAAGCATGGCATTTACTGGCTTGGGAAGGCTAGCACTCAGTATGACTGTTCTTCTGCTGAGGTCCAAGTACTACTCACTCAGGCAGCAGGTTGTGTTACAGCTAGCTGCCATCACATCTGTTCTTGTTGGGAATTATGCAGCAGACAGATGAAATATCAGGGAGGTCAAGAATACCCACCCATTGGTACCTTGAAATGCTTGGCTCACAATGTGATTGGTTGCCACACTGGTCAGCATACTCCTCATGAGGCCCTTCACACCACCCTCCTTGAAGTATGGGATGCTATCTGCCCAATCCACAATGATTGCCATTGTGGCTAAGTTTGAGGGCATCATGAATGTGCCATTGCCATAGATTGTGTTGTGGTCACCATTACCATTGCTTGCCATGCCAGACATGATGTCGTCACTCTCAACAACCTTGACAAGGTGTAAGACCTGCAATCTGGCTGCTGACAAGTGCTACACTAAACATGAGCTGCAACCACCTAGCAGCAACCATCTATGTACGCACTTACTGAGTGTAAGACAGCAGTCCTACATATCCCATAAGGGAGACCGGCACGCACTAACTTAAGGATCACTCCAAAAGAAAGGATTTGCCAGCCATAACAAGCTGGAGTATATTCATAATACTACAGCTACTTATATACTAAGGTAAAGCGTGCATGGACCGGTGCAATACTCTAGGGCAGGTAAGCTGCAATACTAACTCGCAGTAAGTAATGACGTCATGCGCAGCATGGGCACATCCAGAAGAGAAGCACTAAAAGGACAGTAAGTAGATAAAGATGAGATAAGATGAGATAGACTGAAAGGAAAGATCATCTTATCTAATCTAATCAAAAGGAAAAGTAAAAGAAAAGAAAAGAATAAAGAAAGGAATAAATGCTCCTAAAACGAAGCCTGACACTGAGTCTCTTTCTATATATACCTGCACAGCAACCATAATCCCCCCTTACACTACCCTCTGCTAGGCTCTCGCCTGGAGCTGAGATGGCATACATACTGGATGCCATACAATACATAAAAAGGAGGATGGGGTGTGCCCCTTCCAGCAGTAGATCCCCCACAAATGATGCAGTACTAGCAGACAGCAGTCATCTCTATTCTACTGCTCTAAAATCACAGCTTTTCTCTCTCACACTTGATGGACGAAGCAAGCCACTTCACTTTGAATCAGAACTATGTGCAGCATGTACTATTGTTGATCAGAACCTAGAACTTGCATTGGAGCATCTAGCTTCTCTACAACTGGAGCCCACTGAATAAAGGTCACTGATCATCTAAAAAACTAAAAATCCTCATCTTTTCTAGTGGGAAGCCTACTGCCACCCATCTTATATGCCAGCAACAGCACAAACCAAACCACAGACCTGCGACGATAAAGGTAGATTCCATATCCAAAACAAAGCTAATGAACCAGAAGCATCAGCTAGACACCCAGTATCATTCCTGGAGGCTCCTTCCACACCAGAGACTAACACCACACAAATCGACAGCAACTCAGACAATGACACAACACCCTCTCCTAGGTACCCCTTGCACCCAGCAACCACACAAACATATTCAACTCTGACCAGTTTCCCCTTCCTAAACATGTCACAGCACAGCAATCACAGGACCAGCCACTATGCCACCACCATGTTCAAACAAAGCACCAATATTCACAGGAAAGCTGAGGGACTTCAAAGATTTCCTAATGGAATATGAAGACCTTGCTGACGCTCACAATCTATCCAATAAACAGAAGTCAGAAGCAATCATCAAGTACATCCCCTCAGCACTCCGAGACCTCTGGTGTGACCAAGAAGGCTATGGCACAGCAGCCTGGGACAACTACAAGAAAGCTCTAAAAACTCTATACCAAGATGACTTGACAGAAAAATGGTATACAAAGAAACAGCTATGAGCACTGGTACAGGAATCATCTCAGTACCACATGAAGGATTCTAGAGATGTAGGAGAATACTGCAGAAAATTCCTCACCATTGCAGGACCACTAATATGCAACAAGAAGCTGGCTGAAGATGATCATGACAAAAACTTCTGGTATGGCTTTCACCCAGCTGACTGCGACCTCCTACAAAACAGACTCCTGGCCACAAATCCCACACACAACACCACCATGCCATACAGCTTCAAACTTGTCTATGAAGCTGCCAGAACACTATTCTCCAGTGCACAATTCTATCCCATCTGCTGAGGCAGGAGCCATGAGGACTATGAAGAAGAATCAGATGATGAAGATGAAGAGGATTGGCCCACCTGCTTTCAAGGCTGTACACACAAAGGCAAAGGAAGAAAACAACTATATGAGGATGATGACAAAGGAACCAGCAAAGAAACCTGATATGAAACAAAAACAGTGCATTGTACAGGTACCACAGACAAATGTGACACAGAGAAACCAAACTGGCAGGCTGTCACACAAATAATTACACAACTAAATAGTCTTACTCCCACAGATCCAACGTATGCAGTACTCTACTACTGTTGCCAACACGAATTCCCCTCTGTCACACCAGATCTCCCCAAACCTATATTTGGAGCACCAACAGCAACACTTAGTTTCCAATGAAGCCAAACACTAGCACAAGGTACCATCAATCCAATAGCTGGAGCATCGTACATGGCCCCAGTGTGAAGACCAGATGGCTGTGCCTTCTGCACACAATATGGACATTGAATCCGAGACTGTCCAATAGTGGACGACTACATATGGTGCAGGCTAGCAGTATTACACAACAGAAGAATAAAACTTCCAAATTATGCACCAGTTCCCAACAACAGCACTGGACATGGCATCCAGCTCAGCATCAACAACTGGCATGCAGCACAGACCCCACCCCTGGTGTCACAACCAGCACAAGGCAGTAGAAATGAGGCACCCCCAAGGGATACTCATCAGTCACATGTTTTTCAGATCACAAAAGAAACTGACAGTTCAGAAGATGACAAACAAGAATTTACAGGCCTCTTTAACATTTTCAGCACAGAAAAATGCCACAGAGATGCACACAAAACACCAGCACCTGCAACCTCATCCAACTCCTTCCCAACAATAGGACAACCTAAATACCAGTCAGACACAGAGGACCCAGCACTGGTCGATGAATTAGCGACACTCCTATGGCAGGGCCGACTCCCCATGGCAACTCCAGCACATATACTGGCAGCTAGCCCATCACTACGCAAGCACTTTGTTGACTGGCTTCACACTAAACGCATTGAAAATGTTGAACCAGCAGGTAGTAAACAGTCAGAGACTACTTACCACATTTCACAGGAAGTCTATAAGCTAGGAGAGCCAAGAAAAGTGGCCTTCTCACTACCACTCTGCAACATTGAGGTAATCCTCAATGACTTCACAACAGAACAGGCAATCCTGGACCAAGGCTCACAAATTGTGGCCATACAAGCAGACGTCACATGAGCATGTGGTGCTCACATCAACACAGCCCACTGGATCAAAATAGAAGGTGTGAATGGCATAAAAACATGGGCAATGGGCTGTGCAGAAAACCTGGGCTTCAAAATCACAAACTTAGCCTTCACAATGCATGCACACATGCTAGAAGAAGCACCCTTCCATGTCCTGTTTGGACAGCACTTTTACAACCTTCTACTATGTGGCACAGAAGACCACCCCGATGGAGGAGTCTCAGTCATGCTACATGACCCAGCCAACACAGCAAATACTTGCACTATCAAAACTCAAGCTAGAAGCCTGGAAGCCCAGGTATTCACATGGGCACACAGCGCAAACTACCCCCACACATCTACATTCACAATGGAAACAACAAACAATGCCATACAAAAACCCCCAGTACGTGACATCTTCACCTACAAAAAAGTAGCCCAAAAAGTCAGGCTGGTACCAACATCACTACCAGAACAATACCAGGTCATGCACAAATGACCAGAGGACCCCCTCCTCACCCTAACTCAACTACCAACAATGCTGCCACCCTTCCACCCAGGCACCCACTTGACTGATGAATGACTGGAGGAGCTGCAGCTCAACAGTATGGGCTTTATATGGCCAGAAGAACTCTGCCTAGTCCAACACATCCTACACACAAATGAGCTAGCACTGGCATGGATGGAGGAAGAAAAAGGCAGGTTCAAAAATGAGTACTTTGACCCGGTCATCATCCCAATGATTGAACACATACCCTGGGTCCACAAGAACATCCCCATCCCCACAGGAATCATGAGCAACATCATAGAAATATTCAAGGATAAACTGGCATCTGGAGTATATGAACCCTTGGATGTGCCCTATTGTTCGCATTGGTTCTGCATTGCAAAGAAAAATGGTAGGCTATGGCTAGTACATGACTTACAGCCCCTCAACCAGATCACAATAAAAAATGTGGCCATACCACCATTCATAGAACAATTTGCTGAAAGCTTTGCAGGGTGTGCATGCCTATTGGTAATGGATCTATTCGTCGGTTTTGACCACCATACACTAGCTGCAGAGTCTAGAAACCTCACTACATTTCAGTCACCTCTAGGAGCCCTATGAAATATGTGTCTACCCATGGGATGGATGAACTCCATGCCAATATTTCACAGTGATGTATCATTCATACTTGAACTGGAAATCCCACACATTGTGCAACCATTTGTTGATGACTGCGGCATGCACAGACCAGCCACGTGATATGAATTAACAGAGGGAAAGTATGAACTAATCCCAGAAAACCTGGGAATCTGCCATTTTGTCTGGGAACACCTCACAGATGTACATAGAGTCATGCACTGCCTCGGACATGCAGGGGCCATGATATCCACCAAGAAACTACATATATGTGTACCAGAAGCCATAGTTCTAGGACAAAAATGCACCTATGAAGGATGATGACTGGATGACTCAAAGGTGGCCAAAATAAAAGACTGGGCAGCTTGCAAAAACCTGACCAAAGTATGTGCATTTCTCGGCACCTGCAGAATGATGAGCATGTGGATCCCCCACTACTCGATGCTCACAAAGCTTCTAAACAACCTACTACAGAAAGAAAGCAAGTTCGAATGGGCCAAAGAACATGACCTAGCAATGACGAAACTTAAAACATATATCTGCAACTCACCAGCACTATGACCTATCAACCACAGCTCTGGTAGGGAAGTAATCCTAGCAGTCGACTCATCTATCATAGCAGTAGGATGGATCCTATCACAATGAGGTGATGATGACATCTGCTATCCCTCATGATTTGGCTTGATTGCATGGAATGAATGAGAAAGCCACTACTCGCAGCTGAAAATTGAACTATATGGGCTATTCAGAGCACTACGGGCCCTATGGGTTCACATCATCGGCACATGAAATCTAACAGTAGAAATGGATGCAAAATATGTACAGGGAATGCTGAATCACTCAGATATACAACCAAATGCAGCTATAAACCGATGGATAGCAGCCATCATGCTTTTTGACTTCAAACTTGTCCACATACCTGCAGGAAAACACCTAGGACCTGATGGCCTGTCTTGATGACCACCACTTGAAGGAGAAGATGATGATGATGATGAGGACCCAGAGGACTGGATAGACAGGGTTTTAGGATTAGGGGTATGGGTGGCAAGTTGGATGACAGCAGCAGTGCAAGGGAAAGTCATAGCAGTCGAAGTCCTGGGCATCAAAACAAGAGCTATGACTGTGAGAAAAAGGAGAAATGAAGGGTCAGCAGAGGATGGACAAAGGGAGATTATAGGAGCAGATGACACTAATCCCCAAAGAAAAATAATGACAGATCCAGAATCAAACAAGAAAAAGACAAAAGAAAAAGAAAAAAGCAAAAGCACAAACAACAAAGACAAAAAACACCATACATGGGTTAGAGGTAACAGTCAGCAGATGCAGAAGGATGAGGATAAGCCAGAGAAGGAGTCACAAGAGTATCACACAGTGCAGGACCTGGACAACATCAGGCAGTACCTTATGATGGGCACACAACCAGAACATCTGACTCATGCAGCACTCAGGAGACTTAGCAGGAAGCTCAAATTTTTTTTCATAAGTGCAGGGTGCCTCTGGTGATGACAAGCACAAGGTCATCACCAGCTGGTCATAACTCACCACCAGCACCAGCTCAAGCTAACCAGAGAAGCACACAATGCACTTGGACACTGTGGCTTCTACCCGATGAGACAAACACTACTAGACAGGTTCTGGTGGCCAACCCTAGAAGCCAATGTAAAACAATTTATTCAGACATGCCATGCTTGCCAGCTATGCCAGAATACAAAAGTACAAATACTGCCTACAGTTGACACACCAGCACCCCTATTCTGCAAAATGTATGCGGACTCAATGCTCATGCCACCAGTGGCGGGTTTCCGATACATTGTACAGGGCAGGTGTTCTCTCACAGCATGGCTGGAATGGTGAATGTTACAGCATGAAACTGGATGCACACTCAGAGCATTCATGTTTGAGGAAGTACTGTGCAGATGGGGGGGGATTGAGGAAATCGTCACCAACAATGGTACAGCATTTGTAGTGGCCTTGGACTGGTTGCAGCAGAGGTATGGCATCACACATATCAGAATCTCAGCATACAACTCCCACGCCAATGGGATCATTGAACAGCAGCACCACACAATATGAGACTTGATAGTAAAGTCATGCAATGGGGACATCAGCAGATGGCCAGCCATTACACCACACATCTTCTGGGCAGACCGCATTACCACATGCAAATCTACTGGCCACTCACCATTCTTCATGGCCCACAGTATCCAACCCATACTCCCATTCAACATCACTGAAGCTACTTTCCTTGTGCCCAACATAATCCAAAAGCTCAGCCATGCCGACTTAATATCCCTTCATGCCGACTTAATATTCCTTCATGCCAGACAGCTTGAGAAACATGATGACGATCTAGCAGCCATACACACCCACATCACTCAGACCCACTTTGCATCAGTCAAACAGTTCACCACATAGTTTGCCAACACAATCCATGACTACAATTTTCAGCCAGGAGCACTAGTCCTCATATGCAACTCAGCAGTTGAGACAGAGCTCAGACAAAAAGCCAAACCGCACTATCTAGGCCCCATGGTTGTAGTACGATGATCACACAATGGTGCATACCATCTCACCAAACTCAATGGCACTGTCTCGAAACTCAGGTTTGCCACCTTCCACCTCATCCCATATCACACCCACTCACATACATCAGTCCTGGTCACCTCCATCATAGATGAAGAAGACCTGCACAGTAGTAATGAAGGAGACTAAGAGCTTCCCATTTTTCTCTCTTCATTTTACACTACAGTTTCTTGCTTTATTTCGTTACCCAGCAGATGTAAGACCTGCAATCTGGCTGCTGATGAGCACTACACTAAACATGAGCTGCAACCACCTAGCAGCAACCATCTATGTATGCACTTACTGAGTCTCTTTCTATATATACCCACACAGCAACCATAATCCCCCCTTACACTACCCTCTGCTAGGCTCTTGCCTGGAGCTGAGATGGTGTACATACTGGATGCCATACGATACATAAAAAGGAGGACAGGGTGTGCCCCTTCCAGCAGTAGATCCCCCACGAACAATGCAGTACTAGCAGACAGCAGTCATCTCTATTCTACTGCTCTAAAATCACAGCTTTTCTCTCACACTCGATGGACGAAGCAAGCCGCTTCACTTTGAATCAGAACTATGTGCAGCATGTACTATTGTTGATTAGAACCTAGAATTCACAGCAGAGCATCTAGCTTCTCTATCAAGGGAATGTGCATGGGATCCAGGTGCCCTCCACCAAAGTCAGGCAGTGGCTCACAGTTCAGCACAGAGGATGCAGGAGATGGGGCATGTCAAGAAGTAATGCATGCATAAGGGCCCATCACACAGAGCAGGCCATCAAACAACATGCAGAAATCAGACTTGTGTGATGTGAGGAAGGACTTGATGAGCATGTAGTGGGAGTACAGCACATGAGTACAAAAAATGTGGAGAGCACGTTGACAATAAAGTACATTACAACATTGCTGGAATACTTACATAATAATACAGGTCTCCATCGATGAACCACTGATGACAGCACTGATCCTGAGAGAGCAAGAGGAGGTATAAGACAGTGAAGACTCAATGTGAATCTGATTCATACCAGCCTGACCTCTAGCACCTCTTACACTCCTTGGCCACTTGACCTGACAGACCTGCGACCCACAACAGTACCTTCTGTATGTGAGGTCTTCTTGCCTAAGCCTGGTCAATGGCCTTTCCTTGTTGCATTCACATCCCACTGCTCTCCTCTGCTCTTTACCAGTGCTGCTGGATATGTACCATTCTGGTATGCCTCGCAGAATCCTGTTGTGTTCATGAATCCAAATGATGTGGCATTGTCCAGGAGCATGTTGAAGATGGGCCATGTGTTGAACACGACTACTCAGTCCACACTGCATGCACTGGCTGCTCCCCACTGCCACATGCTGCATGTGCTGGCTGTCGAACATTGTCATCACACCTGGACCCCTATGCTGCATGTAGTGGCCATCACCACCACCATGTGCTGCATAGGCTGGCTGGCTATTTTTATCATTATAACAAAAAGCAGGAGCTGACTTATTTACTCTCCCCACAGACTATACTGAAACAGCACACAGTCCCCTCTACCTGCCCGCGCGGCCGCCATCCGAACAGCACACCACATGTGGCCCAGTACCACACCCCCACCACGGCGCGCCTGACAGGCACTGTGCTGCCCCCAGCCGCGCATGTCGTGGCAGCAGCGGCAGTGGCAGCATCGTGGGGCAGCTCGAACCATGCCCCCCCACCCGTTGGCGCTACCGCTGTACGTTTTTTTTTTTTTTTTTTTTTTTTTGCATTTTCTTGCATTCCTTTCTGCTTACTGACACCCGCGTGCCCACGTTGCCGCTGTGTCAATAGCGCGCGGCCCCCTACCTGCCCACGCAACTGCTGTTCAAACAGCGCGCTGCACGCGGCCCGGTACTGCACATCCGCCACGGCGTGCTCGACATGCAGTGTCGCGGCTATGTTGGCGGCGGTATATGAGGTAGCTA